>VZTV01032746.1:0-36695 GCA_013400875.1 Anhinga rufa | reverse complement strand
GGGGGTTCGCTGGGTGCGTGGGGGGTTCGCTGGGTGCACGGGGGGGGGTTCGCTGGGCGTTGCTGTCCCCTGGTGTGGATGTCCCTGCCAGGGGTCCCATCCCATGCCGGAGCTCCTGGAGCATCCCTGGGGACCAGCTGCAGGGGACCGTGCCCCCCGTGAGCGCCCAGGGTGGGCCTGCCCACGGCAAGTCCCACGGGGCGATGCAGGCAGCACCCCAGGGTGAGGGTCCGCATGCCCTTAGTCCTACGGGGTGCTCGGGCTAGGGGGGTGTCATCCATCCCCCTCCCACCCCGGCTGCTAAGGGTTAACCCCATCCCAGGATCGGCAGCAGATGTGGAAGGGGAAGGAGCTGGAAATCTCTTCTCCCAACAGGGGTCCCGCAGCGAGAGCTCTGCTCTTCGCCACCCTCCAACTAAACACCCGGTGGCTGGAGCACATTCCTGCGCTGGGCCCAGGCTGGGGGCGCAGCCGGATCCGGCCCCGCTGTGGCATCCTCGCCAGGCGATGTGGGCCACGGCGCGGTGGCCCTGGTCACCCTTGCCGAGGGATGCGGGCCATGGCACGGTGGCCCTGGTCGCCCTCGCCGAGGGGTGCGGGACGCGGCCGCGGTGGCCCTGGTCGCCCTCGCCGAGGGGTGTGGGACGCGGCCGCGGTGGCCCTGGTCACCCTCGCCAAGGGATGTGGGACGTGGCCGCGGTGGCCCTGGTCGCCCTCGCCGAGGGGTGCGGGACGTGGCCGCGGTGGCCCTGGTCGCCCTCGCCAAGGGATGTGGGATGTGGCCGCGGTGGCCCTGGTCGCCCTCGCCAAGGGATGTGGGATGTGGCCGCGGTGGCCCTGGTCGCCCTCGCTGAGGGGTGCGGGACGCGGCCGCGGTGGCCCTGGTCGCCCTCGCCGAGGGATGTGGGATGTGGCCGTGGTGGCCCTGGTCGCCCTCGCCAAGGGGTGCGGGACGTGGCCGCGGTGGCCCTGGTCGCCCTCGCTGAGGGGTGCGGGACGCGGCCGCGGTGGCCCTGGTTGTTGCTTGTTTTTGAGGGTGTTCAAAGGTGCCCACTGGGTCCCTGGGGAAGGGGCTGGCTGGGCTCTCCCCAGCAGCCCTGCGGCTTTTTGGGTGCCAGGGGGCTGGGATGGGAGAGCGCTGCTGCCCCCGGGGTGACGCAAGCTGGGAAAGAGCGGCTCTGCTTTCCCTGCAGCGTCGTCCCTTCGTGGCTCGTGCCGGCGCAGGGGCAAGCCCACGGAGCTGGGCGGCAGGGAGCTGGGCTCGGTGCTCGTGGGTGGCAGCCCCGCCTGCCCCCAGCACCCTGCCTGTACCGACAGAGCACCCAGGGGCTGCCAGCAGCGAGCACCACGGTCCTGCTGCCGAGGCCGAGAGCAGCGGGGAGGCACCAGGGCCACACGTGGGGAATCCAAAGCGACTGGAGGGCGTCTTGGGAGCAGCACCCTTCCCACAAAGCACGTACCCCAGCCGGAGCCAGGCGGGCGCCGTGCATGGCCCAGCCCGATGCGGCGCTGCCGGACCCCGGCACTGTTGTATTCAGTGAAGTCGGGGGTGATTTATGGCGCTGCCTTGGCCAGCCAAGCTGGCCTGACCCAAAAGAGGGGCGAGGGGGAGCGGGCAGGGCAGGCAGGGGCAGGGCGGCCGGACCCCGCGGCCGGACCCCGGCTCCCACCCGTGCTCGGCGCCTGCTGGTTTCTGCTGTCGGCGCCGGAGCATCCCAGAGCACCCCACCGTAAGGACAGGGAGAAGCTGGAGCTCTTCAGCCATGTGTGGAGCAGCGTTTCAGCAACGGCTCAGCTTCCCTGAGGAGTTTTGGAACTGTGAAAGCTCCACAAATCTCTAACCCTATTACAAATACGTTTATTTAAATGCATTTAATTTTTTATAATAAATAATAACTCAGAGCTGCCTGCAGCTGCTCAGAGGCTTGCTAGCACGGTGCCAAGCCCCCGCCGCGCTGCAGAAGAGCAGTTCGAAGCAACTCCAGAGCTGTTCTGAAGGATGCGGAGATCTTCAGAGTTTTAGGGCTTTTCTGGAGCAGCTTCGAAGAGGCGGGAGAGGTTTCAAGACATTTAGAGACCTTTTTAGAGGACGTGCAGAAATGCTTGCATGCTTCTGAGCAGCTACGAGGAGTTTTGGAGCAGCTTTGGAGCAGCACGGAGCTGTTTCAGAGTTGCTTATGGCTCCCCGCTGTCATTTGGAGGGGGCTTAGGGGGGGTTTGAACTGTTTGGAGAAGTTTAGAGACGTTACTGAAGTTTTAGCGCTGTTGAGAGCTGCAGTGGAAAGGTCCGGAGGAATTTCAGGGGCCTTTCGAGAGCGCTAGAGCACTCGAGGCGTTTCACAGCCACGCAGAAGAGGCTTAGAGTGCCTCAGAGCTGCTACAAGATCTTTTTTTATGATCCATTTTGAGCTATTTCAAGGAGTTTTAGAAGAGTTTAGAGAACTTTAAGAGCTACTTTGAGCCGCTCCAAGCAGTTTTATCATCTTGGTGCCTTTTAGGGCTGGTTTGAGAAGCCCAAGAGCTATTTGAGCAATTCAAGTGCTTCAGCGCTGCCCAAAGATCCGTCCTTCCAGAGCTCCGAGCTGTTCAGAGGCGATTTACAGCTCCTTGGAGCGAGCCAGCACCGCACCGATGCCCCCGGAGCTGTTTACCTACCCGATTTCTAGAGCAGCTTCATGCTGTTGGAGGCTGAGCTCTTCAGAGGAATTTGTAAAGGAGTTTTTAGAGGTTAGAGAAGCGTTTTAGGGGTGTTTAGAGAAATCTTGGTGCACATTTAGAGTTGCTTAGAGGGGTGTAGAGCAGTTTAGAGCACTACGGAGATGTTTTAGAGACGCTTGGAGATGTTTTAGAGATGCTCAGTGCCGCTCAGAGCAGTTCAGAGGAACATGGAGTGGTTAGAAATAATTTGGGGTGCTCTCAGAGCATTTCAGAGGCATTTCGCAGCACACAGAAGCACTCGGAGCTCTTTGCAGCAGCTCCAGGGCTGCTCGGAAGAGTTTAGAGCAGCAGTCCGGAGTCATCTGGAGGTGCTCAAGGAGCCGAGAGGGTATTTTGCAGGTTAGAGCCCTTTGGGGCGGCTTACAGGGGCTGGAGGAGGCGGAGGGAAGCTTATGGGGGGTGTGGAGCAGCTCAGCAGGGTGGTTTAGAGCATTTAAGGGATTTTTCAAGTGGTTCTGAGCAGCCGAGTGCTCCGGGGGGTTTAGCACAGGCATAGAAAAGGGAGAGCCTCGGTGGCCTCACCCGAAGCAGACCCCAAGTGCCGAGCCAACAGCTTGGCCCTGTCTCAGCCTCCCCAAACCCTCCAGAGCATCAGGACACCCTGGAGGGGGGACAAAGACTCCTCCAAAGGTCCCTCACCCCGCCTGGACAGCGAAGTACAAGTCCCTGCGTGGCTGGAGGGAAGGTTTTGGCTCCCTTTGACCCCAGCCCCTGCGGAGCCAGCCGGCTCCAGCCTCCCCCTCCCCAAAAGCAGGGCGCTCTTGAGGGCAGGGGCGCTCCCGCTCCCCTCCGGCCCCGCTGGGGAGCCGGCGCTCGGATGCTCGGAGCCATCCCTGCACAAAGAAGGGCTCCGGGCAGGAATAGTAACAGCTTTTAATCTGACAAGAATTGATACATCATTTAAGACAATACCGTTTTTGCCTCTTTTGGGGACTTCCTTCACATACCGGTGGGGAAAGAGGAACATTTTTGGGAAGTACAGGTTTTCTTTTCGGTGTTTTTTTTTTTTTTTTNTTATTTCCGTTTTTTTTTTTTTCCATAGGGACTTTAAAGCATGGTGAATGTGCAAGTCAGTGCTTTGTTTGCTTAAAACTTTTTCCCGGTGCTTATTTACAGTTACAGTACCTCTTTGTGAGCGACAGGAAAAAAGACGATTGTTTGAACTGGGGATCCATGATCCCAAGTCGAGAAAGGCAGATCTCTGATATTTATATATTTATACATATATATATATATATGCTTTTGTGTATACACAGATACATTTCTCTCTTCTTTAAAGTATTAAAAAAATGATCAACCTTCATTCTATAAAAATACCTACTCTACAAGATAGAAAAAATTTTCCCTCTCCAAGTATACACTGATTTACACCCGAAGCTTCTCTGGAAATGTACATTTACGTGGCTTCTTCCCACGGACTCGGGGCAGGGAGGGGAGTGGATGCTGGGGAGAGCTGGGTGTTCGGGAGCGTGGGTGCCCCCCTTGCCCAAGGTTTTTGGGGCTCGCCCCCACCCCGCTGCACCTCACACAAGGCCACGGGGGGTCAAGCACCCAGAGGCGATGCATTGGAAGAAGGAGGGTCATGGCGGCAGTGGCGTGGCCGGCTCCGGGCCTTGGCCGATTGCCCCGGGGCCAGCAGCGCAGGAGACCCGTGAGCCACCGCGGCCCCCCCAGGAGGGGCTCAGGCTGCGGCAGCTGCCACCGCTGCTGGCCGGCGGCACCCTCCAGGGCCAAAGGGCGAGCTGGCTGCTCTGCCAGCCCCCCGGCGTGGGAAGAGATGTGCCGCGTGCACGGGAGTGTTTTGGGGAGGAGCAGGCACCCCCCCACCAGTGGCCAAGGGATCACTGTGGCTTCTGTTTTCAGGCCACTCTGGCATTTCTAAAACCTGACGAGCAGGAAGAAGAACTGCTTTTTGGGGCCCGACGCACTAAGTGAAGCTGGATTCCTGGGACTCTACCGGCTGCCTCCTCCCGGGAGCCGGAGAGGAGCAGGCTGCTCCCTGGGGTCACGCTACACCACGGCCGCTTGTGCCAGCAAGCCAAAAGCTGTCTCATGTAAACATGGCTTTTGTTTCCCAGGGAGCTGCTGTTGTATTCTCTGGTCTCCTCTCCCCAATGGCAGAGAGATTTCATCCCAGGCTGATGCCAGGGGCTGAAAAATGAGAGCAGCAGCTCCATCCCCTGCCGCAGCACAGGGAAAGAGCAGGGAAAGGCGGTGGGAGCAGGCTATCCCTCCAGGACCGCAGCTATCACCAGCACAGCCCTGCTCGGGGTGGGAATGGCACAGGCCACCGTCCCCAAGCCAGTGGGAGGCAATGTGAAGAGCTCAGCCCTCTCCGCTGGGGCTCCCATGGGGGGTCCCGACCTGACCCCAACCGCCCTTGGCCACTGTGTGCCCCTGCGCCGGGCCAGGTGAGCCAAGCTGGGAGGGGGAGAGGCAGCCAGGACCAGGCTCCAGTGCAAGTTGAAGAGTCACAGCCTTTCCCCAGTCCCTGCAGGCTGGACAGACAGCACCCGTGTGTCTGCAGCTGGGGCCAAGGGGACCTCTCCTCCCAGAGCCAGCCCGGCTCAACAGACGCCCACAGACCCTGGCAGAAGAGCTGGGAGCGGGGAGGAGGGCAGCGGAGCTGTGAACGCCAAGGCATGCCGACGGTAGCGAGCCACAGACAGCAAAAATAAATAAGGAGGCAGGTGACAAAGTGTGCTTACGCCCTGTCCCAAAAATGGCCGCTCCCCTGCCTCTTTCTGCCACCAGTGAGCGAGAGGAGCACGCAGCCCCTTCCCGAGCAGAAGCGGCTGGGCAAGGATTAACTGTGCCAGCTGAATGAGGACATTTGCATTAAGTTAATTAAAAAAAAAGAAAAACAAAACCCAACCACCTCTACAAGTCCAGGACATGTTTCCCTCTTTAACAGATCTGCCCCAGTGAGTGAGTGTGTCAGTGACACTTTGGCAAAGCAGATACTTGGGCTGGACAGGGCAGCAAGGGAAAACGTCAGCTCTGTCGCTTCCTTCTCCGTCCCGTTATCCCACAGTTCAGAGAAACCCTCTCCTTACAGCTCCTGTTCACACCCTGCACGCCAGAGGGTCTGACGCCGCTGTCAGGACAGTTCCCAGCTTCATGGGTAGCGGGGCCACACAGGTCCTTCCTCCAGCTGTCCCTTGCCTTCGTTGCTTCTCCAGGTTCCCTTTCACCCCTCAAAACCAGAAGGGCTTCAAAATAAGAGTCAGACAACAAAGCCTTGCTGCTGGTTTTCTTTTTCCCTGGTCTGCTGGCTAATTCACCCACCGACCTGATGTGATGCTTCCTTGTGCCTTCATCAAGAGCAAAGACATCTAGAGTCCCTCTTTATCCTCTCAGAGCACCAAATCCACACGCCTCAACGAGCGCACAGCCAATGGCTCTTGGCGGCCGTTACTTTACTTCCAGGATGGAAGGATTCGTCTCCATGATGGCCACGATGATCCTGTCGATGTAATCCTGCAGGCGGAAGTTGATCTCCTCTTGCTTCTGAATCGCTTCCATGAGCTGCAAGGGAGGGAGAAAGGGAGTGAGCAGCCACCGCCTGCCGCTCCCAGGGGCAGAAGCGGGGCTTCTCGTGGCTCTGTGCACCCATGGAGGTTTCCCCACTTCTTCATTCTGGCTTGGGCTGTTCCTGGCCACGTACGAGTGTTTCACAGCGTGACTGCCAGGGACCAGATGGTTCACCAGTGGCTCCTGCGGGCTCTGTAACACTCAGCTCCTGCCCTGTAGGATACCCTTACCCACAGCGTGTCTCCCCTGAGAGATGCTCCTGCACCCCCAGATCTCCACGCCATGCAAATGGGTGCTCGGCCACAGAAGCCAGAGCCCCGGGTGGGGAGCGCAGGCATGGCAGGCTGAGCCCGGCACCCAGGTGCCCAACTGCTAGAGGAACATGTACTGGTATCTCTGGGGCTCCCTGGCCTTTCTCCCTCCTTGAACAGGCTCTGGCCCAAGGTGAGGAGATGCCCTCAGCTGCTGGCTGTGCTCACTCCTGTCCTTCCTCAATTTCTCAGCTAGATGGGACCTTGCGGAAAGCAGGGAGTGTCGGATCTCCCTTTGGCCCTCGTAACACGTGTGTTTTCCCATTACACTTCTCAGGCTCTGGAAGATATCATTCTGACATTTATGTGCACTCGCACACCAGTATCTGGGTTACAGCCACGGTGCAGGGAGAGCACGTGCCAGAGGAGCCGACATCTTTAAGATCTGTTTTAAGACAGCTACAGACAGACACACCCCGTGCTCGCTGGTCTGTCCCAGGAAGAGGAAGGCAGTTACAGGGCAGGCACAGTGGAGCTGCCGGTATCAGCAAACTGGAAGGGAGCAGCTTCCCTTATTCCCAGGAAGGAGGGCTAGCATGCAGGGTAAGTCCTGTGAGCTCTTCAAATAGTTGTGTGGGTAATTCTTTGCTCACGAAAGCTTTCAAGTGAATTTTGGGAGTGAGCTGTACCACAGACAGGGCCACATCAGCTCCTCCCAGGCCCTCGGTTGGCTGAGAGGAGAGGAGGTGCACCAGCCACCCTGGGAAGATGTGGTCTGAGGTAAGCAGTACCCTGTGGCACATACCTCATCTCTGGAGACTGAGCTGATCTCCGCTGCCAGGGATTCAGAAAAGGAGGCTGAGAAGAGGTTCTTGGCTCCCTGGATGCTCAAGTTAATGATCTGCCCATTCAGTTCATCATTCTGCTCCTTCAGGTTCCTGTTATCCTGTTCACAACAGACAAACATCAGACAGTGCTGAAGCATGTGGTGTCCTCAGAGCAGAACCAGCCAGGGAAGGCAGTGGCTTTAGGCCTAACCAGCAGCTCATGCAGCACTGGGAACAGCACTCCATCTCCTGACTCCAATTTAACAAAGCCTGGAGAACCTCTGGAAACACACAATGTGCTGGGGAGATCCAGGGGACAGAGCAGAGAGAGGGGCTCTTGAGTGTACAAGCTGTCCTTCAGAGGAAGGAGCCAACCTCTCCTGTCCCAGGAGAGCAAGAAAGCAGTGGGCTGCCAGATCCACGGTCAGTTCCTCAGGCAGGAGCCCCCGGGTCCCTGCTGACCACTCCTCGGTGTCAGGGGATCAGCATCCCCTTTTGCAGGCTGAGCAGCCAAGATGCTTCCCTCCCTGCCCAGCCCTGCATACCTGTTTGAGCTGCTTGATCTCTTGCTCCAGCTCCGTCTCCCGCGTCCTGCTGTTGTACTCCTGGAGCCCCATGCTGCTGCTTCTGCCTCTTCGCTGCTCAGCTTCCAGTTTGAAGAGTTGCAAGTGCTCAAGCTGCTTCCTGAGGTCTTCAATGAGCTGCAGCACAAGGGAAGGGGACAGCTGAGTGCCACATCCCCTGCAAGTCCGACAGCTCGCACTGGTCATGGCTGGTGTGACAGATGGGCTGTCCCCCAGCTAAGAGCAACCCCATCGACTGCAGGATTAACAGACCCTTTCTGGGGGTGCACATGGCTTCCCCTTCTTCCCCCACGCCTCTAACGAACAGGAGAGGAGGAATTACTTAAATACACAAAAGCGGCCCTGGAAGGACTTTGTTGGAGCACCAGAGATGCTGGCTCCAGGTCTGCAGCAGCAGACAGACCACCCCCACCCCCCGGTGACGTGGGCAACTCCCTCCTGCCACGGCGCTGTGAATCCCTGTCTCACCTGAGTACTCTTAGCATCACCAAACTGACAATAATTTCCACTTTGAGGCCCAAAGCTCATTTTCTACCATAACAGCAAGCCCTGTCTGAGCCTCCAGCTGGAATTACCAAGCACAAAGACACCTGGAAGGGGCCAGGGGGTCTGTGTTTCTGACCCCAAGCACACAGGAGGTGACAGCTCTGACCCAAGCAGCCTCATACCCGTCTCCTCCCGCCTGCTGGCTCCATGTGCCAGCATTACCATGCTTCTGCCACCGCTCCTTCGATGCAGAAGGCAAACGGGCCCCACAGGAATGGGCCAGGGTGGCACAGCACCACTGGGTTTGCAGATGCAGATATGCTCGGCTGAATTTTAAAGCAGGCAAAAGCGACAGATGTTAGATAGTTAAGCTGCTGTACTACCTTTCTCTGCCCAGGCAGTACCAAATGCTCCAGTTATACCTATTTTTGGAAAGGCTGCCAAGGCCAGCTTCCTCACATAGCCCTAAATTTGGGGGACTAGCAGGACAGGCTGTGGCAGACAGCCCCGACTCTACTTACCTCCTGCGTTGACTCCTTCTCCTTCTGAAACTGGTGCCTCTCCTGACTCAGCTTGTCCCCCATCTTCCTCTTTTTCTCCTGCTCCTCAGTGAGCTGCACAGTGAGGTCTTCAATCTCATCCAGCAGCTTCTGCTTCTCCTGTAACAACACGAAAGGCAATAGTCACAGGGCCCGTCTTCATTTGGCGCTGCAAGGGCTCTTCCCACTTGCTCAAGGACATGGCACACGCTGAGCACCGCGGGGAAGGCTCTTCTTGCTGACGCATTCAAATGCTCTGCCTGCTGGGATTTCATTTGCTGTCTGAGGGCTTCAGAGCCCGAGTGCTTTGGCAGCAGCAAGAAGAGCCACACACCAAAATAGCACTGCTAAGAGAGAGAGCTAATAAGAGATGACTCTAGAATAAATGCACACAGGCAAATATCTGCACTTGTGCGGCTTTCTGGGCAGCGCAATGCTGGCGTGGGACACAGCTTGGGTGGGACTGGGGCCAGCACAAGGGCTACAGGCCAGGAAGAGACATTAAGGCTCCTTAGGTCTGAATTTCAGAAAAGCCATGAATCCAAGACCTTAAGCCACTCTAGAAATGCTCATTCTCAGTTTCAGATATGAAAGAATTTAATTGAGGTCCAACCCAAGAAAGAATATGACCAGTTCAAGCCAGGATGTAAAACATATGACCCAGCTCTCCTGCTCTGTCCCCTTCTTACACTCAAAGCCTTGGCTGAATGTTTGAGATGGCAGGTAAAGCTATCACTGGGTGACGATAACAGCCCTGCGCAGGACACTTCCCTGCACAGCAGCACCCTTCTGCCTATGACCGATTCACCCCCTCCCCAGGGTCACAGCTTCCAGCCTTGCTCTCCCTGTGAGAAAGGTTTTGGCTTTCAGAAAGCAAAAAATGCCACAAGACCCCAGCCAAAGCTGGTGCTGGATGGCCCGTGCCATGAAGAGGTGAGGAACAGCTCCGAGGGGGAGCTCAGCTCCAGCTGCTGGGTCTGGGGTGTCCTAGTCCATGGAGCAGAGCACCAAAAGCACCACACCAGCAGGAAACGCAACGCTGACAATGAAATCCTGATTTCGGACACTGGACAAGACAGCAGTCCATCAGCAGGGCTTCTCTCCTCGGCAGGGAGGGGCAGCAATTGCACCTCTCACTCCCCATTAATCCCATTAACTGTGGAGAAAAGCAGCACTGCTCTGCAGAGACTAAGGATCAAAATCAACTTTGCATGGCTGAAACACACCTCGGCAGGAAATTTATCCTCAGACCCACAGTGGTTTTCCTACCCCCAGCTTCAATGCACTGTGCTTACAAGGTCTTGGCAGACAAAGACCACTTCGTCATGGTCATGTCAGGTAGAGGTGGAGCTGCAGCACTCTCCCACAGGCTCAGAGGCTGCAAGTGGATGAAATGCTTGAGGGCCTTCTGCTGGGCAGAGAGGCTTGATTTCACCTAAATTTTAATCTTACATCTGCCACAAGCTTGAACAGAAACCAAAGGCAGCTTTTTTACCAGATGTTACATCTGTAACCCACATTCTCTCCAAAAATGAGGATCTTGTCCATCCCATGGAGAATGTGGCGCCTCGGCAAGCCTCCCAGCCCAGCCCTGTCAGCAGCTGCATGGCCTTGAATCCTGAGCAGGGTAGAGGATCTGGGAGATAACACGGCGCTTTGAAGGCTCAACTCACAAATCCCAGCAAGGGCATATCTGCCTGGGCAGGACGTGGAGATGAAGCATGCCCACTCCTCTTCCTCCCTTGCAGCAGACTGTCCTGCTCCAGGCTGCAGCCACAGGGATGGGGACAAGCTTCCACAAGAGGGCACGAGTCCCCTCCTAACCAGCCAGGACAGGGCTGCCACCGCTGCGTGCTGTGGTGGCTTCACGCAGGCTGCGCTGTCACAGATTTATTAGGGGTTGTTAATCCCAGCTTCCAAGCCAAACACTGGGAACCTGCATGGATAGCGGTGTGGGATAGCTCTGGTCTAAAGCGAGGTCTGCAGGGACTGGAAGGCACAAACAGCCAATTTGCTTGTTACAGGAAATGGATCTCACTTGTGTAAATGAGAATTTGAGCTCCAGCCATGTGAGACAGCAGGTGGGAACCCAGAAACACAGCTCTGGCTTGAGCTCCCCAAGCACACACAGTCCTCACCTCCTCTAGTCTTTCAATGTTAGCTTTTAAACAAGGGACGCAGGATCTCAGCTCGCTGTTCTCATCATCCAGTTGCTGCAGCCTGCAACAGGAAAGAGATGTGTAAGAAACTCACCCAAGCATCCCAAGTGTAGGACACTTGGTTGAAACATCACTAGGAATATTAAACCAGGACCTGCTGACGGCAAGCCAGCAGAGATTTATCTTTTCAAAGCAAACCCTAAGAATGCCACTATTTCTACTCCCAGAGGAAAAAGCAGGTCATCCACAAGACTTCTGGCAAGTCTGCTGTCCAGTGCCATGCCCTTCTCAATCAGGTGCAATGCTATTCTTTAGGGTTTTATCAGTCCATGGACAAGCCTCAGCACTAGGCACCAGAAAGCAGACACATCGCCCCAGCAGAGTCAGAGCAGGGGTTCAGAGAGGGCTTCAGCTTTGCATTCTCCAGATAAAGTAACACCCATTTGTCATGGTAACTCTCCTACTACAAGCCTGGTAAAAAAACCCACTACTTTCATCTTTCATTTACTGCAAGGGTTGAACAATAGCAAAACGCATTCTGGAAAAGCAGCAAAAAACCTGCCAAATAAGTGAGACCTCTCCCACACCGCCTTTTCCTTTGGAAACAACAGGCAGCATGAAGCACCCTGTCTGAGACACTGCCTGTTGGGTAACTCCTCCTTCCCAGATATTTGCCTGTTTCCATGAAGGTGGAAAATATGTGAGCATCAAATGTACTTGGGAACAAGCAGTAACAAAGCATCTCTTCATTCACACACTCGGGGGCAAGTGCACGGAAACAGAATTGAGCTAAATTTTAACTGCATCAGGGAAATTAAAATAAAGACTAGGTTCACAGAGAGGCTTGATTTTGGAACAAAGGTAGGAGAAGTAGTCAAAACTCAGGGTTTGTAACGACTTTAGTTACACCTTTAACCAAGTTAAACTCACTGTCTACCGCACTTTGCCTCCCCCAAAGGCTGCACTTGCAAAGCAGCAGCCTGTACACATATTCCAGCCTGTACATGCAGATCCAGGAGACTGCCACCACCCAGCCCTGCCCCAGCCCCACCTGGCCTGCAGGTTCTCAATCTCGATGCTCTTCTCCCTTTCCATTTTGCTCAGCAGCTCCCTCTGCTTCTTGATCTCCTCCAGGAGTGTTTGGTCAGCTCTCAGCTCCTGCTCCTTCAGCTGTTCCTCGAGAGCATTTGCTCTGCAGAGAGGAGAGAGAGAGGGGATTAACACTTCCCGATGGCTCACCCCCAGCACACTGCCATCCCAAGGGAGGGATCAGACTCTCTTCCCAGCCTTCCTCCCACCACACAGGAGAGCTGGGAGAAGCAGACTGTGAAAGAGCAAGCTTTCAAGTACGCCCATCACCATCTCAAGCAGCAAGTGTAGGAGGGCTTCACTTCGTCCCAGCAGATGCAGTGGGAAAGCAACATGGTCCATGAAACCCCCAAGGACTCTACTGCTGACCAACATGACAGTCAAATAAAATAAGCCAGGTGGTACATGCTAGTATTGTTTGTCTAGTTTAAGTCTCCAGACTGCATCAAAACCCTTTTTAAGGGGGAAGCGAGAGCAAAAGCACAGCAATCATTTTATAACCCACAGCCTGTGGGTCACAGTCACAGCATCACCCAGAGCAAGCTAATCGGAATCTTGTAGAATCATAGAATCATTTAGGTTGGAAAAGTCTGTTAAGATCATCGAATCAAACAGTAAATCCCAGGGTTGTTGTTCCACCTGTAGTGGCCATGGCAGAGAAATCTTCCTTTGGCCACTTTAGGCATTTTGGGCTTCTTTACTCTGACCTGGAGCAGCCTCGTTGCCCAGAGGAATAGAAGACAACAGCCCCAGTCCTCCTCCTTTTCACTCTCTCATGTCCCCAAGAAGAAATACAGGATCCACAAGTCAACCTTTGCTGTTATGCTGACACACAGAGATTTCTACTTGATCCTGAGACCATGACAGTGCAGACAGCGGCCGTGTTTGCCCAGACAGGGCAGAGGTATTTGCCAGCATGCCTACCTGCCCTCTGGAGCAGGCAGAGGTAGCCCTTGCCCCTGCGCTGCAGTAAATCACCCAACCCCAGCAGTGGTCCGAGAGCTGAGGTTCGCTAGGAGGCTGGTGTGCTGGAGTTTATGCAATCACTTTGCATAGGCGGGTGGGGAAGGCTTTTGCCAGATGAACCTCTTCTTCCACCAGCAACGAGTACACTGGGGGCTTTGCTTGTTTAAAAGCCGACTGACTCTTCTGGGCCAAGCCGCTAAAGTGAAAACATTTCCCTCGCTGCAAAGTTTATCAGGGCTTAGAGAAACCTTTGTTTGAATTGCTCGGTTCCCTGACACGATTGTTACTTAACAGTCTTACAGCCCTATAGATAAACTCCTGCCGGGTTTATCTGCCAAGGGTAAATACGCTGCTGGAAGAGAGAAGCCTGCTAGATTAGTAAAGACAGCGATTACATTAAATGGGATCCAAAGGGCTACACCCCAGCCAGGATCTGAAAGCCACAGGATCAAGGCTGGCTGTGGGGAGGGTAGAGGTGGGTTGTAGGGACCCTGCTGTACCTTCCACCCAGACCTAATGGGCGAAATAAGGACCAGAAAGAGTCCATACAGAACGAGCATGAAGTATATGCCCTCCCTGAACAGGAAACCTTCCACGAAGCATGACCCTACTGTGGTCTTCTGAGCCAACCCCTGGAGCTCCAGACCTCCACAGAGACCTTTCAGGACAGACATGTGGCATGCAGAAGCACATAAAGGTACAAAAAAAGATCTAAAAAGCACTGTTACAGTTACATGCATCTGAGCAGAACACTGCAAAGGAGAGATCTGCCATTTGTCCCAGCTGAGCTGCAAGCCGTTTCCTGCACTCCTGGGATTTGTCAGAGACCCAGAGAAGCATGTGCAGGATGCTGCAATTCCATACACGGCCCTCACGCAGAGAGGGCAGCCTGGACCCCGGCTGGATTTAACCACGGCTACCCTCTGCCAGGGCGGGATTGGATTGTCGAGGGCAGAGCTGTGAAGCTTTCCTGTTATTTCCTGTCCGTCTCCCTCCTCTCCTGCTGCCTCCTTTCGCCACCTGCTCCAGCAGCTCCTGCCTGCGTGCAGGCATGCAGCCCGCGGGGAAGGCACAGGGTGCTGTAGAACATGGAGGGGGAAAAGAAAAGGCACCACAGGCGATGCTAAGCTGCATTTTGGCCATGGCACAAGCCGGGGTCCCTTACCTGTGCACAAGCTGCAGGTTTTCCTGCTTGAGGCGGCTGTGCTGCTCGCCGTTAGCAGCCGTGTCCTTCTCCAGCTCCGTCACCCGCTTCTCCAGAAAGACCACCTATGCGAGAGGAGAGGGGAGGATCAGCCGCCTGTGCTTAAACCCACTGCCAAAGCGGCACCAAGTGCCAGAGCAGCTCCCACCACCTCCAGCACACTGTGCAGGTGCTCCCTGCTCACTTTGGGGCTGCCTCAGTTTGTGGCACTGATTCAGAGCCGGTCACCCCGACATAGCTCCCGGCATTACTTGCATCCCACTCTTCACCACACAAGGCAGCCCGAGCTGCAGGAGCCATCCTTGGGACTTGCTCCTGGGGAAGCTACTTAAAAATGGATGGTTGCCACTGGAATCAGTTAGCCACGCTTTGATTTAAAGCGTCCTTTTAAAACATCCTTTTACACCCTGGTTTCTCAGTTTTTGATGTCTCCCATGTACCAATGCGGGGCCAAACGCTTCACTCTTCCCTTTCCTCATGCCCTTCATGATGATATCCTACACAGAGGTCTAAAGGGAAAGACCCCAGCTGGATCATCAGAGCTCCGCTGCATCCAAGTGCAGCTCTGAGGCTGGGGATAACCACCCGCTGCCTGAAACAGGACAGGAAGACCCTGGGTTCACAGCTAGGTGTAAATAAAGTTGTGCAGGAGGAAACAAGGTGAGCTGGTGGGAAAGGATCACAGATTGAAGAGCAAAGGGGGCCGGGATTGCCCCTCTACTGCCCACCCAAGCAGGAATGTAGGTGGGTGGGGAACCACAGAAGGACAGAGTTTGTGGTCCCAATAATCCTATTTATACCCATACAAGAACAATCATGACAGAGAAGCAATTAGGAGCACGTCTGCAAAACCCGAGCCTTCGCGCTGGGGAGAAGGGCAAGTGACAAGCGTATTAATAAAAGAAAAAGGCAGAGACACAAGGCCTTTCACAGAAGTACATACATGGTTTCCCAAGCCAGATGCCTTCAGGAATGCAAGTGTTTTATTCAACTTTCAGACTTAGAAAAACATTGATTTTTTTTTTAATTTAAAGGTCTTCTATGCACTATAATTATAGCAGAGTGCAGCCACACACATAGGTATTTCTCTTTCACATGCTGCTCCATGTAGCCATTTGTGATTCCAGAATTAAAAAGCCATTTTCAAGGAGTTTCAGGACTGCAGCAAGTGCTTACACAAGCCACAACTCACCCACCTTTAACTTTCCTGCTTTCCCTTAGCTATTTTTAGCTAGGGGTGCTCAGATAAAAGCTTTATTGTGCTCCTGCCCCACATCTTGTTCTATGATCCTTTTCTCGTAACACCTCACTAAAACCCAACAGGGCCAGCACAAAATCAGCTTTATATCCTCCCGGCACGAGCAGCAGTGGCAAAAGTGTGCCAAGGAAAGGAAGTCCTTGTTTTGCATCAGGTGACTTTGCTCATCTCAGAAAAGCAGAATTTGAAAACATATTATGTGAAGCAGAAGTGAAAATACAGCCTGCAGACAGCTACCTCCTCCTCCTGGCAAGCTGGACGGAAGCCTCTGGCACTGCAAGCGGGGCAGCACACGTCCACCCTGGGAGAAGGCACCAGTGCCACCTCCTGACTCAACACAGGACCTCTGCAATTCTCATTCTTCATCCCCTCAACACGGAGGGCTTCATACATCCCACCTGCACTGATCTACCCAGCACCAGCTGCATAGTAAGAGAAGCTTCAGCCTAACTCCTGCCTGGGGATCGCCGAGCATTGCAAGCCACTACGTGCTCCGGGATAGCGTAGACAGCACTGCTCTTACCTTGTCCGTGATGTCCTCTTCTGTACACTCCAGCATATCCCGGTAAGATCCCTCCATCACCCCCACGGACAGCGCGCTCGTCTGATGCAACTGTCTATAACAGAGACAAACCACCCCAACCCACAGCAACATGAACATTATAGCCAACATCACAGGACACAGCAATTTCAGATGACAACTGCTCTTGCAGGATACAGTCCCCTCTCCCCTCCTCAGCTGCCACCTCCTTTTCCAAGGGGATTTAATAGCACTGCTCCTTCTTGGGCTTCAGGATTTACAGCCAAGGGCAGCGCGGGCCAGGTCCTTCTCACCACCGCAAGCTCCAACGGGCAATGAAGCTCACTGCCTCTGTGCGCCCAGATAACTGGGCTGAGCGGGTGGCTGCTTACCGGCTGAACGAACGCACCCCGCGAGGGAAACACAGACGTGGACACATGGTGCTGGGACTTCATACCATGATCACTTGTTCTTGCTCTTTGGAATGGGAAGAGATAAGAGCTCACTCTTTTCACTTTCTTTATGAACATACCAAGGCCGTGTATTATCCAGCAAAGGACAGAGTCCTCGCTCCAGCCATTGATAAGGTTAAAAGAAGTGGGGGCGTAAGGGCAAAGAGGGGAGGAAAAGCCCTGAACCCATTGTGAAGCACCCCAGCCTACCTCCCCGCACCGGCCACGACACCTGAGAGCGAGCTAATCATTAGCAAGGCCTTGTGACATCGGTGCCCACAGCTTTGCGGCGATCTAAAGGACGCCCCGTGGAGGGGCTGATCTGCACCTAATCCTCGTGTTATCACTGCGGATCAGTTCCATCGTCTCGTGGCACAAGAAACCGCTATTGCCATGCGGAGAGGTTGTACTCCAGCTCTGTGAACCCTAGGCAGGTGCTGCCTGAAGAAAACCACTCTGCTCTCCCACTGCAACGCAAACGACGAGCGGCCTGATCTACCTTTGAAGCCAGCGCTGCTCGGAGCAGAAGGTGAATGAGAAAAACCAGAGGTCTCTTTGAACTTCAATTTTCTGAAGAATTTTTAATGCGGGCTCTCAAATTCACCCTGCTACACAATATGCTCATGCAAATATTCATGAAGCATAACTGGCATTTACCGAAGAGACCACAGCTGAGTACCAGCCTTATTTTGAATCCTCACCCCGAGTATATATTTAGAACCTGAAGTCTCGGGCACATTTGTCATTTAAATCATGCCAAGCACAACAGGGCCTAAGCAGCTGAGATTTCTTGGCAGAAGCAGAACCCAGATAACAAAAGTCAGGAAAGAGCCCTTACCAAAATAAAATCGATTTCCTAAGAGCAAATGTTTTGGTATTATACAGTAATTACAGTATCTGCAACAAAGGGCTTTCTTTGGGCTGTTCTTAAGGATCTGGCTCTACTCTGCAGCAAAACCCTGTTACCCCCATCGTTATCACAAACTAAACTTGACTGCTCTTGAATTAACCAATATTTACCTAAGTCCACAAGTCCCAGCCTCAGAAAAGTATCTTACAAATGCAAAAGGCCATGACGGCTCAATCCCCCATAGACAGGGCATCTCCATTCCCAAAAGTTTGACTCAAATCCTCCCCAAATTTGCTCTGCCGGACACAGGACAAAAACTAGACCTAAAACAGGAAACCTGGGGACAGGCTACTCCCTTCAACCTTCTTTCCTGCCGGTGTTTTTAACAAAGATCTAGAAAGTAAGATGACCGGAACTAGGAAATGTTATATCAAGGACCCGCTTCCTCGCCAGGAGGGGAAATTGTGCCGGGGAGACTTGCTGACTGCAGGGAAAAATGGAGAAGGGAAAGGTGTGAGAGCACAGCTGGGAGCAAGAGGTGTACAGGAGCTGCTTGGGTCAGCGCAGGGAGCAGATCGAGTGCCAGGGCATGGGGGTACGAGCATCACCCAAATCGAGCTGCCTATTCCTCTGCAGCATCCCTGTCCTGCTTGGAGATGAGCAAAGAGAAAGCCAAGGACTGCAGAGGGCAATCTCCCTCCCAAGCAGGGCAGAGGCAGGCAGGACAGCTAAGGTAAGCCTCAGTATATTCTTAAAAGCTGACACAGGAACAGGAGGGATGGGGAAGCTGGGACAGGAAAGGTGAGCATCGAGAGGGGATGGACCCTCTGCCCCAGCGATTCAGAGCAAACTCTGCAGCTTTTCCTGTGCAGGCAGGGATAAAACGCCCATAAAGAAAGGGTGACTGGCATCACATGAGACAGTCCCACAGGACAGAAGCAGCACAGCATTAAACCCCAGGGTGAGGTTGCCTGCAGTCGCCCCCCGGGAACTCCCCAAAGCCCCTGACCCAGCTGGGAGGGCTGCTCCAGCAAAGTCAAGTGCCAAGGAGTCAGCTAAGATGACCAGCTTTTTTGGGGTGCTGAAGAAATCCCTCTGAGCGGGGATACTGACTGGGCTGGTCTTCTAGAGACTCTAGAGACGCACCACGGTGACACTGGGGAGCAGACAGCCCAGTCAAGCAGTCCAGAAGGACGTGCCCTTCTAGAGACTCCTTCCCTGCTAGGGCACTGGCAGGATGGAGGGGTGGAAAGCACCCTACTTTTGTCCTGGAATAAATCAGTTGACCCCAGCCTCCAGCTGCATGCACGAGTGAGAAACCCCCATTTCAGAAAAACAGCTATTGCCAACTATATCAGAATTAAACCTGCTTTTTCCCAGTGCTATGCAACACGTCCAGAAGTATGACACCGCAAGCTTATTTTGACAGCCTTCCTTCCACAGGCCTGGCAGCTAGTACAGCCACCCCTCTCACCAAGCAGTAATAGGAGTATGAGCTTACCTTGCCACCTTCTTGCTTGAGAGTCTTTTATTTGGACTGCAAAATGAAGAAAAAACAGGAAAGAGTTAGAAAAGCTGACAGTGGAGAGCAAGGGAAACAGGAAACTACAAGCACTCCGGGGCACATCCTTTGCTATGGCAGGGGAGCGCCCATGCGGCATGCACCACCCGCACAGCCCGGCCATCCCCGGTAAAAGGCAGGCGACGAAACCACTCACGTATTTAACAACCTGTTGATAATGAGCCAAATGGAATAACGCTGCAGAAAACCTCACCGCCTCCAGCAACGGTGTCCTCTCACTGGCTGATCCCTGTCCTGAAAGCTGATCCCCAAGGAAAGTGCTAATAATAGCAGCGAGTTTGGTGGGCTTCAAGCTGGCGCGGAGGCAGACCGAACTGTGCCTCCTGCACCCCGCAGCACGCCAGCCCTCCCTCCCCTGCCGCTGCCCGGCAGCTGGGGGACAGGGCACACCTCCTGCCTGCAAACAGGCACCTCCATCCTTCTGCATACTGGTTTAAACTTCTCACAAAGATTATTCTCACTGTTCGGCTCTGGATCACAAGAGAATTGCTGCCCATGTGTAGCTCAGAGCTGTTGATGGAGCCCCTTTCTGGATTTTAAGCATGGGCACTGCTATAATTGCTGGGGATGGGTACGAGCTCTCCTTTGCACAGATAACTGACAGACCACACATCCCGGCTCCGTATATGCCCCAGCCAGCTGCCACCATACCACAGCGGTCAGGGTTTAGTGCTCAGGCCAGTGCTCAGCGTGATCCACAGTACGAACAGCCAAGGTCTGCATTACCCTGCCCCTCAGGACGGGGCTGCGGGCTCTCCTCGCTGAGAAAAAAAGCCTTTTCCAGAAACAGCTACTTGCTAATATGCTCCTTCCAGTCCTTTGGCCGTAATCGATGCAGCTGCATGCCAGTGAAGCAAGCGGGGCTTGGATCTCGCTCCTCATCTTCCACCCAAACACACACTGTTGTCAAACAGATGCCACTGGGACACATCACTGATACCAAATCATCACTGAATGATGGCAGCAAACACAGCTCTAGCCCGAGCGGAGAAGCAGCAATTGCATTCCCTGGTGCTTAGCTCAGTTTAAAGAAAAAATAAAATAATCTGGGAGTCCATTCGTGCCTTGAGTTGCAACAATTACATTAGTTCTTAGAAGGAGAAATTAAAAAATACCTCAGGACAATTTTCTTTTTAATACAAAAAAGGCCAACCAGCAGTTGTCAGGGTTACCAGCCCTCGTGTCAAAAGTGCAGCCTCAAACCCCAGATTTCCAAGGAGCGCAAGAACCACTGCTGGCCGGGCTCCAAGGACGCTCAGCACCCGCCCGAGGGGAGCAGGTCAGGCCCTCGTGTTTGCCAGCAATTGTAATGAGTCACACATGTCCCCAGCACCCGAGGGAGAAAAAATATTTTTCTCTGCAAACAGCTTATCGGAAAGCAGTGCCGGCACCTGCGGGTCTCTGGAGGGGATGAGACACACCACCGCTGCTTCAAGGGCACTAAAACAAAATGTACTTTCACACAATTGGTTCATCCCAAGTTCCCGGTGGATTTCTGCCCTGCCTTCCCGCGCCGCAGGTTCGGGCAGCGGTGCCCCAGTGCTGGGACCAGGCTCCCCACCTTATTCCAAGTATAAAATGCTGCATATACACCCACAGCCTTTAAGAGTGAGGCTCTGGCACGGCAGCTTGGGCTTCACCCCAGCTGCCAGCATCCTCTGGAGTGGGTGTCTTCAGGCTTTGTGTACCAGGCATGGTACGAGGCTGCTTGGCCCAGATTTTGGTCCAGTTTCTGCTGCTCTCTTCACCTACTTGTCCCCCACACTGAGGGCTTCACGTTGCTGGCGATGCTGGGAGCAAACAGGTCCTGCCACATCCCGTGTGCTGCACGGGGACGCCTCTCGCGTCCTCACGGCGGGAAGGGTGGGTGATGCCCCTTCCATCGGGTTGGTGCAGAGAGGCACTTGGAACAAGTTTCCAGCAAATTTGTGCACAGGAAACCCCAAACACAGATGGAGGAACCATACCTACTCGCCCTGAGCCCAAAGGGGCTATGGAATTCCCACTGCGACACCACAGGATGGGGAAGCCTCCTCTGGAAATACCATCCATCACAGGAGGCTCAGAAGCATTAGTTTGGCTTTGCAGGTAAATTTGGTGGAGAAAGCCTGAAACGGAGTGGGGCTACTGGTGCATCCAGGGAAGTGCAGTGTTCTCCTTAGTAACTGCATAACCTGAGACCCATCAGTGACCTTCTAGGCCGGCAAAGGCAACTATTTGCCCAAGAAAGACAGCGGGAGACATTTTCCACTAAAATAAAAAAAAATTAAGGTCAAGCTCCTATTTGTTTTCCAGCTCTCTTCCTATAGCTATAGCCCAGGAGAGCTCCCACGTCACACTGTCCCTGTAGAGGACAGGCAGAGACCAAGAGCACGACCAAAAAGCGGGCTTGAAATAGCACACCAGATGTAAGCAGAATGATTATCATTAATGCCGCATCCTTCCAACCAGTGGACTGTAAACAAGTCTGAATAAATAAACAAACAAATAGAAATCCCTCCCCACTTGTCAGATCAGCAAGTCCAGCTGCTGGCTGGTAGACCTCAAACATTACATTCAAAAGCTCACGAAGTCCCTATACAACAGCCCCGGTGTTCATCACATCTACCTGGCTGGTGGTGGCACACAGGCAGGCAGCTGGTGGACCTGGGTGAAACATGATTTTACTGCTGCAAAGCAAGCGTCTACAGGAGACGTCCCACGCCACAGAGAGCAAGCTGATCTTTTCAGGTTACTGCTGCAGCGGGAGGACAGGCTGTACCTGCCCCTCCAGCAACGTGCCTTCACACTGGGCATTACCAGCCAGAAAACCTGGCAGTCTTTTCCTTGGTGACAGAAATACTGTACACTACCAGTTTAGGGCTTCGAGTCCCAGTGCAAGGACTGTGTTACTCAGAGCGTGGAGAAGCGCCCACCACTCAGCGAGACATGCAAAGAGGCTGCCCAGAGCAGACAGGAAGACTCTCGTTGCCTGCCAGCCTCTGTGGCTCTCATTAAAGGAAACTTCTGCTCAGTCTCCATAATGTTATTACAGCCTTTACCACCTGGAGAGGCTCACCTCCTTCGGTGAAATTCATCCCCTTTCACAACCAGGAATCAAGCAACACACCAACAAAGGAAAGCTGTGCAAGACAAGGAGAGTCCTCCCTTCAAGACCATCATTCCCAACACTGAAATGGCCATACGCAAGCCCAGTTACCTATTCATTTCAAGATCATTCAGGCGAGCAGAAAGATCCTCGAGGCGGTTGATTTGTTTGTGGCACTGGCTACAGTAAAACTCAAATGCTTCATCTGCAATAATGCTGTGCAGTTTCGCAGCGAGCGGATTGGTGCTAGAGAAATCACAAGGGTCATTTTAAGAGGACAGAACAGACAGGGCTGATTTTCATCCATGGCTTCCACAAGCTGAGGGTACATTACAGCAGGGGAGCTTTTGGTGTGAGATACCAGATTTGCAATTAAAAACTTCAGGGCAGATTGGGTCACCTCCTCCCTTGTTTTAGAAGCCAAATTGCAGCCAATGTGGAGTTGCTATAAATTAGCAGGACTTCCACCACCCTACTCCCAGAGACTTACAGCAGCCGAGCTTGGCTGACATTTTCAAAGCCCTGTGCCAAGCTACTCTTGTGGGGGAACCCCCTGAGAGCCCAGGGAAGGCAAGGTGTGTGCTTTCCACAAACCCACACGACTACAAAAGGTTATTTTCTGACATGATTTTCCAAGCAACCTGTCTCAGGGACTCTAACGATGGTCCTGGTTTGCCTCGGTAAATGCAGACAGAACTCACGTACTGCTGGACTGGGCGCTGTGAGCAAGAGCCAAACCCTTTGGTTGGTTGCACCGTTTTCTAATGGGATCCTTTAAAAATAGAGCATCCGTGCAGCTGCGGACCCTCCGTTAGTAATGCAGCATCAGATTTTCATTGCAAAGCGCTCTTTTAAGCACCCTTTTAAGCTAAGCTCAAAAAGGTGGTTGCGATTCAACTGCTGTCGCCTATGAAGCGAAGCACACAGAAGCTGAAGCAGTAGCTTTGCCTTGTTGTAGGGAACATCATTTGGCCAGGGGATGTTGTGGTCCTCAGGACTTTAACAGCCTGGGGAGCTAATGGTCCAATTGGCATTTCATTTTCAGCTGCTGATGTGGAACATAAGCTGCCGAGGCATTCACCGACACTTGGCAAACCAGGGAGCCGTTTTCCCCACCTGACATGACTTGGGCAGGACAGAGTTTGGCCAACGGATTCTGAACAGCAAAGAGTTTGTGTTACTTTGGGGCCAAACATAACCCACAAATCCTTTCTGCAGGAAAACATGCCTCTGGAAGCCATGGACTTTAATCAAAGAAAGGTTAATAGTGAAAAAACAAAGCAGTTCAATAAGTAAGACAGGTAAAGGTGTGAGCAAACACAAGCAAGCTTAAAACCCAAAGGCATCTGAAAGGGCTAGTGAACCCTGTGATACAGATCCACACTGGCAAGCCCTGGCCCGGGAGGTGCTGGGTATGCGGGACGCCCCAGGAGGGGTCCCCTGGCTCAGCACCTTTGCATAACCCCTCTGACATTTTTGGTGGCAGTGGGGTGTTAGCAGCCCAGCTACCCCAGGGTCAGGCCTCTGAGTTCGTGCTGTCTGTACAGTATTTCCGAGCCCCCTTAGAACAGGCAACTGGACAACAGTAAACACCAAATTGCTCATCTCTTCCCATTCCTGGAAAAAAAAAGGTTGAAAAACATTCCTTCTACCCTCTAGGGCAGGTTTGGACCCGGGATAATCACTATCCACCGGCAGTCAGTTCAGTTGCTCAGGCTTTCCGCAGGGTGAGAGGTGGCAGAAGCTTTGTGGCACCTGGAAGAAGTGATGGGCCCTTTTCTGGGCTCTGCCCCCGTGCCTGGCTGCACCTGAGCCCCGTTCAGCAAGTCCTCCTCACCCCTGCCGGGAGGCAGAAACAGCTCACCCAGCTGGGTGCATCCCCAGGCGAGGTGTCAACCTGAATCCTAACAAGCATTAGTCAAAATAGGAAAAGAAGCAGAGAGGAGAACCCACAGGCCAGCCTGGCAACTCTTCAGGTACACACAGATATACTCGGCCTCTGGCTGTGTTGGTTGCTTGCCCATTGAGTGGGCGAGAGCTCAACCGCACTGCGCCTCGGGGCGTCCCCACCTACCCCTCGTGGCAAGCTGCCACCCTCTGCGCCATATGCAGCCTTCCTGCCTCCTTCCTCCATCTCATAGAGTAATGTTTGTCTTCCACAGGTCATCGGTGCTTACTGACACGGCACGAAACAGGTGCGTGCGAGGAGCTTTTCCTTTCAGTTGCCATTCATTTCCCACCAAGCGTTGCAGAGAGGCTTCTCTTACCAGATGGATGTGCCAAGGAAGAGGCGGCAACCCAACAGAAAGGATTGCAAACACGCATGCAAGGACTAATTGGGAAAATGCAATACCCCGTAGTGTTCCCTAAAGGCTCTTGGTTCTTGCATTAGTCCTCTGGTGAAGATCTGGAGCTGTGGCAGGAAAACTTGTCAACGTTATCCCCACTTGGAGACTCATAAGATGGAAAGGATGCATGGCGATGTGACTGTTCACAAGCGATACTGTTCCTCATATTCAAACCACAGCAAAAAGAAGTTCAGCCTGAACCAGAGAGATCCTGTAGTTCTTTAAGGTTTCACTACATTTAAGTGCACTGGGGAGGCAGAGCTGTGTTCAGAAAACCAGCACAATCTCAGAGAATGATCAGCTAAGGACCTTCATGCACGCAACGATAGTCCAAGGTAAGGGCTAGACCTGAAAGGCATGATGAAACCCTCTGTTTCAAACAGAACTGCATTCTTTACTCTGCAGGTTTTGCAGGGTTTATCTGCAGCCTGCTTCCCTAGCAAGCCCCAGCAGTGAGTCTCCAGCATAACCACCACAGGCTGCATGGCCATGTGCCGGCAGAGGAAAGATACTGCAGAGCATGATCTCATGGATAAGATCCAAAAAGACAGAGCAGCACAGGGGAGACTGTGCCCTGACAGAGCAAGATTTGAACACTGGGAGTGTAGGTAACCTGGGAGCTCCGGACTGATATTAAAGAAAAAGTTTAACTGATTGCAAAGCTTCTTTAGCTGAGTATTTTCTTGCCAGAAGCCTTCTGGAGTAGGTTGGAGGCCCACACTCAGACTCAAAACAAACACCGAGGCTTGTTTTTGTCTGAGAGTGCTTCCTATGCTGCAGCACCAGTACAGCCAGCCACTCGGCATTTCTGCACAGCGCAATTAAAGGACAAGCGTGGAGGAGTGACACGTCCCTTCCACTGCAGCGTACCCCATCACATCAAGCGCTGGAGCACCGGTTTCCTGAAGTAACGAGTTAGGCATGTTTTACAGCAACACTCTCCTATTGCAGGTTTAGTCAACATCTTCAAAATTGTTGCTGCTGCACCAGCAAAAAAGAAAGTCAGCCCTGACCTGCAGCAAAGCGCACATGTGGAGATTTGGCAGCAGTTCTTCCCTGACAGCCCTGTGCAACCAGGATCACCCAGACTCTACGGAGGACTTTGGGAAGCTGGTAGAAAACAAGCAGACAGCAAAAGAGTTATAACAGGTTTATACTGCTGCAGAAACAGTAAACACGTATCATCCCAAAGGAGAAAGTATGTTCTTGTCTTCAACACAAGCGTGTGGCTGGCTGGCGTGTGGCTCCCACCTTGCGCAGAGACACACTGCCTGATGGGTGAACATGTCCCCAGTGTTATTGGTCATCCCAGAGACTTTGTGGGCTGCAGCAGTGGTTGACCATTCCAGCTTTTACTTTATTTTCCCCTTAGAAAGTAAGTATTGATGGGCTTTGTACTGTCATACCAGCTCTTCAGTTCACCCTGAACGGGCTGGACAACCAACACTTGCCTGGTTTCAGACCCTAACACAAGGAGTGCCGGAAAACACTACAGCCTGCTTCTTGCTCCACATATCCCTTAGGCTGCCTAGAGAAGGAAGGCTGCAGCAGCTTGTGTGAATCCAGCCAAGCATTGTATCAAAGCCAAAAATACAAGCACAGGATAGAAAGAAAAAAAAAATTGTCATCCAACAGGAGCAGGGGTAGGTTTCTCTACCAGAAGGTTCTGCGAGGAGCCACATCCCTAATAGGAGTGGGAATGTGACACTGTCCTGGATGCATATGAAACGCAGACTCTCTTCTGCCTGCTGCAGGCATTACTGCCTCTGGATGGGAGGGTGGGCACTGTTCAGGAAAAGGAAAGACTGAGGAAGGCAACTACTCGTCCACTTCTGAGCCAATTATCCCATTGCATCCAAAGTTTGCCAGGAACGCCCCCTTGCAGGCCAACTGGTGTGCAAACCCAAAGGAAACAACTCTGTCACACACAAAGCCTAGGTAAAGACACTAAGCAAGTGAAACCGGTTAAAACATGGCCAGCGCTGTGCCGAGCATTACCTGGGAGAGAGGAACGAGGAACTACTAAAGCTGCTTTCCCCATTACACAAGCTGTCTGAGAACAAATCTGCTTCATTCCCTTCTCCATAATCCTCAAAATGCTCCTCTCCGCTAATGACCGTAACGATGGAGTGGCTGAGGTCCGAGCCCAGGGGCAGGTCGTGCGGATGGGATCTATGGGAACAGAAGGGAAGACATTAGAGGGTGGTCACCGCAGCAGCCTTTCCAATCGCATCCAATATATCCGCTTTCCAAGTCACATCTCCCATTTCGGTAGACCAGGCTTGCTCTTCCTTACAGTGCAATTCACCCTGTGCGTTGAACACTGAAGGGGCAGCCCAGGCACCACTGGGAAGTTCGCAGCAACTTTTTTTCACAACAAATCAATGCTTTTTCACACAAGCTCCCCTGGCAGCTGCAATATCGGATTTGGGGGCAGTCAGACTTGCAAGACAGAACCCAGGGTTGGTGGCAAGCCCTTGCCTGGCACGGGCGCAACCAAAAGCACAGCAGAGAAAAGGCTTGGCATGTCTCAAATACGCCCTAAATATGTTTTGAGTTACATCGTCAGCCTATGTGCAGGGCTCACACTCGCTTATTGCTGTATAATCCTATCAAGAGCCGAGCACCGGGGTTTAACACTGTAACCTCCCCGTGACACAAATCCTGGTGGTTTCCAGGCAGCTGCCAAACCCAGCAGAGACAGACCCCTTGGGAAGGCAAAGCAGCCT
This sequence comes from Anhinga rufa, assembly GCA_013400875.1. Taxonomy (NCBI): domain Eukaryota; kingdom Metazoa; phylum Chordata; class Aves; order Suliformes; family Anhingidae; genus Anhinga; species Anhinga rufa. The sequence goes on along the minus strand of VZTV01032746.1, from coordinate 9,511 downwards.
CTTCCCTGGCTCCTGCTGGGAAAAAGCTGTACGTGCTCATGACAGTCTTGGAGGGGGGAATGCTGTTTCATGTGTTTTTAACACTGGATCCAGAAGGCTGTAGTGTGTTAGGCCTCAGCCTAAAGCCTGAGCACACCCAGCACAGGTCCGGGGATGTCCCTTGCTTCGGAGGGGACACAGCTCAGCACAGAAGTCATCACTTCTGTAAGCGTCTTTTCACATGCGCAGTGTTGTACGAGGTCAAGCTCCTGTGGCAGTATGCGCCCACTCTCAGAGGGCTTTCCTGCCCAGGACTGCAGAGGTTTTAAAATTAAGCTGGAGGGGAAGGCAGGGGGGATTTGTAAGAACCAGACTGTGAAAGCACCCCACATGTTTATGAGCCACAGGTCTGTGGTTTGGGGGGGGACGACTAGCACTGCTCTCCTCTCCAAAATTCAATGCTAAAACTAAGATTGCATTATTATAAAACCTGATATTTCAGGCTATGCCCCCATCTTCATCCACTTGCTAGGAGAGGGAAAATGGAGGGTATGACTAGACTGCTGTACTAAACCAGAAAGAAAAAAAGATTACAGATAAGCCATTTATGACAAAAACCTGCACCATCTGAAGGATTTGCCCTTATCCCACTAATAAAAACATGTCCAGCCAAAACAGCGGCAGATCTAACCATAGAGAAGTCCAGTCCAGCTTGTGGGCATCTGCACATCTTCCTTGAGAAGCACCGTTATTCCCGCAGCGGGATCCGTCAGAAACCCATCCTCCCCAGCGGTGAGTCAGACACTGCACCCAGCAGACCACTGCCGAAAGCATCGGAAATCTCTCCAGGAATAGAAGGCAGGGGGTGGAATTTTTAACTCGCAAGCAAAACCTAACCCCAGATCTCTAGCAGCATGGTTTGACGAGCACCATACAGAAGCAGATCTGATCATGGATCTGGAAACCCCTCAGCCAGGGACGCTTTGGGCAATAAATAGTACAAGTATTTCATGTACACCTGTTGGGGGCTCTAGCATTTTTGAGATCCAGAGTCCAACTAGTCTTTACTACACACAGCCTAAATAACCACTTAAGCTCAAACCATCTAAGGTATGTTGAGTTTTAACAGCTACTGAAAAGCAACGTTCAAGCTTTGATTCAATCCACCAGCTGCATTGGTCGGATTGTACTTACTGACAGTCCCCTGGAAGAGCTCTGGGCACTAGAGGTGTAGAACTCTTGTCCTGCCTGGGATCTGATAGCACCAAAACCAGCCCTCAACAACTTGGGAACACACTTCCAGAGGTTTCTGTCTCAAGCCTTCCAAATCTTTAAGCCAAGTGAACTTTTTCCTTGATTTTTTTGGCTACCTGGAATTTGCGCACATTTAACACACCTGACAAGAGGCACCACTGCGCTTGGGCAGAGTGCCCAAAGGACACCCGACCTTCCCAGGCCCACAGTGGGAATAGCAGGGAAGCCTCAAGAACAACCCAATCTTAAAAAAACTCCAAAGCAAAGTATTTTGTACCTACAGGCAGGTGAATCGGAGGCATGTAATTTTCTCCAGAGGACGAGAGCGCACACAGGCTGCCATGGCCCCTCCAGAGACCGGTCAGGGAGCTCAGCAACTGATTATATCCCGATTTAACTGTCACTGAGCTGAGCACGCTCGGGCTAGGAGAGCCTAGCCAGCTAATCTCATTTCTTCTCTAATCCACAGCACCCTTTCAGTCCTGGCACTGAGTGCCCAGCAGCATTGATCGCTCACTGCCTCTCTGAAGGGCACAGAGGGGTGGAAGGGAAGCCTGGTGCTTTCTAAAAGCAACAGGAACCGTAAGTACTCACCAGAGCACCAGGCATGTGTGGCCGTGTTTTTGGCCAAAAAAAAGTTCTGTGCGTTTGCGGACCTTAAGCAATGGTGGTTCCAGAGGTTTTGGCACAGACCAGCGCTCTTGGCTCACTATTAAAGGAATTACTCCCTCCACTCCTGCCTTCCCAGCATCCCAGCTTCACCCCCCCCCAAAAAACAACTTTTCCTGCAAAATCTAGGAAGTGAGGCAGACCCAGGAACAGTTTCGCCAGCAGCAGTTCAGATACACGACACAGATCTTAGCTCACACTTCTGTGCTTCAGGCATAAGCGTAAAACTAGTTACTGCAGGAGGTGGTTGCACATCAAAGGGTGCATGCATGTTTAGGAAAAACAAGTATACAATGAGTTCCCCTCCTGACTTGAAAATTATACGTTGCATTTCTGGCTTAAGTAGTAGATTAAAAACTGCAAGTATTTCAGGTGTTTGGATCATCTGAGAACTTATTTTAGAGGTTAAAAATGCTAATGAGGGTACAGAAGTTCTCCCAAGGCAAGCAGCAATTAACTCAAAGAGATTGCCAGGCTGAGCTCCAAAACAGCCTACACATGGTGCAGCCTAATTATTATTATTATTATTGTTGTTAAAGAAGAGCTATTTTGGTCTCACATGAAGTTACAAATACAAAGAACAAACCAACCAGTTTCAGCAAGACAGACTCAGCCCACTTTATTTTAAATCCTCAGGCTGTGCCTCCCTCGGTCCTCATCTGCTCCCAGTTTGCCAGTTTCCTGCCCCGCACAGTGAGTTTTGCTCCTCGCCGCTCCCACTCACCCATGCTCCGGCTCCTCGATGGGATCCGTGAATTCCGAGTGCACAGTGGAGTCAATGGCACTGTCCGTTTCTACTTCGTCGTGCATCTCGTGATGTACTAGTGTGCTGGTGTCTTCATCCGTGAAGGTTTCGCACTCGCTGTATGTGCTCTCTGAGCCCATGTAAGCACTGTCAGTCACCTCATTTGCCTGTTAAAAAACACGAGATAAAAAAATAAGATAGGATAGCTATGGAGTTTCATTGCAGAGCAGGACAACACACGTATGGGGCAGCTGATTACTGCTGCGTTGCATTTCTAAGCACTGAAATTCAGCCTCCTAAACCAGCGTGAGCCATACCCCGCATTCAGGAGCTGCTCTGTCTCCTGGTCCAAGGATGGAGTGCCGCCCCGGGGTGCACCACGGCCTTCAGGCCACGCATGCTTTGCAACAGCAGCGTTTGGAAAGCAGATTATGGAAATACATAGTAAATAAGAGTTGGAGGGAGATTTTGTTGTGAGCAAGTATAGATTTGTCAAGTCCAGGAGGGATTACCCAACTGCATACTCGGCAGTTCTGATCACCTTTGCTTTCACCCACTCAATTCAAGAGGACACATTATTAATCTGAATTATCTGCAAAAAAACCCCACCATTCAAAACTACCAGTTAGCCCTTAAAGTGCTTTTTCCCCCCTGCCCAGTAACACGAGGGCACCTTCCATCGCTCAACAGAAAATAAGCTGGTTTATAAGTTTTCATTACAGTGTCTCATTTGCAGGGACTGCATCAGCAGGACACTCAAATCTCCGCACTTCAGCTGGAATATTTTGCACTACTTCACCACATCGGTTACCTGCAGCAGGCTCTAAGACACACACACGATTTGGTTTTTAAGGCACCACAGTGAGAGCATGGAGTTTTCTGGGTTTTCCACCCAGTTTTGCCCCGTAGGCAGGCATTCATCTTCAGACCTGCCCGCTTGCTCGTACATGTGGGCAGGGATGGTCCTTCCTGGACACACACAGTGCTGAGCCTAGAACCATCCCCACCTTTGGAGGAGGGCACTAGAAGAAACACCCTCCTAAAGCAAAAAGCTCATTACCCATCAAAGTGCCAGCTCATTTCCCAGCAGTTACGGGATTTCCCCAGCACACCTCAGAACAGATCAAATAATTTTTGGCTCTGGGATCTCAATCGTGGTGGGATCTGTCAGTGCTGGTGCTGAGCTCCAGCTGATCCCCTGTCACCGGAGGTGTCAGGCAGAGGGATGGGAGCCTTCCTGCCTGGCCTCAAGAGAAAAAGATGCTCATGAAAAGCTATTTGCTCCATCTGAAGCTCAGCCAACGGGAACAAACTTGTTCAGCTGCTGGCTGCACCCCCTCCAGCACTGCAGCAGGGCAGAGCAGCAGCATTTTGAATGCAGGCACCAACGTTGAAGCAAACCTCTCTTCCTCTGCCAGAGAGCAGCTTTCAGTGCTTTTTCCAAGGATTTTCAAGAAAACAAGGTTTCTCAAAGCCCTGTATTACAGCAGCTGGAAAGAAAATACATACACTGTCCTTGCGACAGCAGAATGAAAAACTACGTTAGAGCTGTTCATTCAAAGCAGGGTATGCGTATAGCAGGATGGAAGAGTCCTGCTTACTGCTGCAGACGTTGCCCTCCAGTAGAAGAGGAGCTTTTAGGGCACGTGCTGTATTTGTACAGCAGGAGAGCACCAGACCAAGAGAGACAAATGTCCTGCTGCCATCATGTTGCCTAGGCTTTGCAAGCACTGCTCTCGCTGGCCTGATTCTCCTGTTTTGGGTAAATACTCCACAGCCCAAAGAACTTCCACAGCTTTCACTGGCGACTCAGAACACAACCAACGCCTCACTTTGTTTCACCCACAGATTCCCAGGCTGCAAAGCTTCAACACATGCAAAGCCAAAAAGGGATAGCAAGAACTTGTACAGGTGCTCTGAAAACCCTGAAGGGATGGATGGAGAACAGCTCAACAGTGGTTCCTATTCTATACAGACACCGGGGAGCAGAGAAAAGTGACTGAGTCAACGCTGTTGCTTTGCTCTGTGCTGAGTGCTCTCATCAGCCCCTGTGCCAACTGAGCAGACTCGGCTGGATGATGGATGGAGACAGACAGGAGCCCCTCTTGCAAGCCTGGCTCAGCTTTCATGGACCCACGCTTGACCTATGAACACCACCCTGAAGTTAAACATGACATAAACCTTCACAGAACTGGAGAAGCATCAGCATCAGGAGAAGACAGGGTTGTTGAAGTGAACTTGATTCAAACAGAAGAGAGGCTGCTGCAGCAAATGTCATCCCTAGCACGGGAGAAGGCAGCTTTCACTAGCCTTTGAGATAAAAGCAAAAGCCTCCTAAAACCCCCACCCACTTTAAAAAGCATAAATCCAGCAGGACTACTTATATACCTAAAGCTGGGGACTTGCTTAAGTGCTTTACTGGATTTATGCTGCACTTCCTAGAAACAGCACTCAGGCTCTTACCGCCGGAGGAGGATGAGGGAGGTTTGGAAGAGGAGGCTTGGTCTGCCAGCTGGCTCACAGACACACGAGGACAATGCACCATCCCCGAGCTGAGCCCAGCAGCTCCCCAGCCTCCAGAGGAAGGTGTGCTCAGGCAATTCGAGTGCTTTTCTGAGCTGTCTGCAGTGTAGGCCAAGTTTAGGAGAGGCCACGCTTCAGCATATCGGACAATGTTGTGTTGCAACACTGGTTATGTTTTGCTTTGCGGGGAAAAAAACCCCATCTCCAGCCCGCGCTGCATGTCCTCAGCCCTGGCAGCAACGACAGCACTTTGTGCTGGACTGACACGGCTCTGCTGGGAGGGAAGCAGCAGGGATCCCATGCAGCAGAGAAGGCCTGAGAGATGACAGCAGCCATCCACACCTGCAGATTTACCTACATGCTTCAAAGGCATGCCTTTTGCCTGTTTGAAAAATATTTAATGCCAAACTGGAAATAGCTTTGCTTGCAGACTCCAAAGTAAATGCCACTGTTGTTTTTTTTTCCCCCCCTTCCCACTGGAAAAGCTTAAATTTAAGTATGCACTGAAGTATTATAATGAGCACAAAGCAAAGACAACTATTGCAAAAAATTTCCCCCAAAATACAAAAGCAAGGAACCCCAACCCACAAGTAAATTGATTAAAAAACACCCTGTCGTGGTTACCACTGCTGGCCCTCTCAACATGGAGCATAACTAGGAGCTGAACAGCTCAGGGCATCAGAACATCTCAGTGCCCTTTGTTAGGCTATTTATCTATCAAACTGTTACAAAACATCTCATAGATGGGAAATACGGGTACAGAAAGGCTGCATGAGGGAGCAACCCTTTAGAGCTAGAAGCAGCCACCAGAACAGCACATTAAGCATCCTCCTTCAGCCACACCGAGGATATGCAGCATTTCATTTAATTTAAAAAAAAGTGACCTGTAACACAATTTGCAAACTTCCTTTGTATTTAGGAAAGAAGAATTTGTCTCTTAAAATACTAGCCTAGATGAGATTTCGAACACAAGAGCCCTATTAAAATTAAACCTACACGGTCAAAGAGTTAAGAGGCAGCTGAAAATATAAACAAAGTCCTTCTCCTGAGCACAAGCGTGGAGAACTTTGCTTTACATTTCATCACAGATTAAGTAACTAAACGTCAAGAAAAGCCACAAGGAAAAGAGAGGCCAAAAAGGGGACTTAGGTAAGGTATTACCAAACGCCTGATAAAGCAAACCAAAACCCAGCCCCTGTGCCCTGGGCAAAAGTGCAGACGCAGGTCACAGAAAGCTGGTTTTTATGGCCTCATAAGCAGCTGGTTTGTGTGCTGACCCTTTAAACCCCTCTGCCACATCTCTTATTCAGACAAGTTTGCCTTTCTGTGAGAAGAAAGTTAGCACTTTTTCCAATTAAAAAATAAAGCAAACAAACAAAGAAACCCAACCAAAAAAACCCAAAAACCCCAACACGATATACTTAAGACATCCGTGGGCTTGGGACAGCCAGGCTTGGCTACAGCTGCCCTGGAAGACTTGCCCAGAATGTCCCCACCATGTTCAGAATGGGGTTGGTGTCACCAGTATCAGTGTATTTTAAGTTTTTATTAAATAAAGCATACCCTTAGATGCTTCAGGTGCTCAGACCTTAAAACTAGGACACATGCACACACAGAGCCCCTGAACTGAAGCAGGATGCTGGTTCAGCTCAAGTTCCCACCCTCGACTCCAACTCCTCCATGAGGTATTTCCCCCAGTACCAGACCTGTTTGCCCTGGCTGAGCACGACATGGGCCGTCCGGGCACACCTCTGCCTGTTCAAAGGTGTTCGGCAAAACACCAGCGGTTTGAAAGCCCGGCAGTGAGCCCTCATGCTTCTAAAAGGAAATAAATGGATGAAGTCAGCATCGGGGTGACGTAATGTGCCCTGATAAAATGGGTGAGACGATGAAGCACCTTTAGGAGACTTCTCCAGCAGCAGTTCACCTGTTCCAGGCGTTTGATCACACATTGGAGTAAAGACCATTTGATTAAATGTTGTAAACTGCTATAAAAACCACATTGATTAAAAAAAGCCACTTGAGCATGAGGAGAGAAAACAAGACTATTGGGAGTCACCTGCAAGGTCCAGAGAGGGACAAGTTAAGCTTTGATCTGTGATGGACAGAAGCTTTAGCCCAAATTTTGGTAAGCTGCTGCCTTGGAGAGACAAGCAAAGTCTGGCTCCCAGGGAAGCTCCTCGCAGGCATTTTCTGCAGGGCTTGTGCCCGGAGCCGTCCTGGCATCCCAAAGCTCTGCTGTCCTTGGCCACAAACACTTGAAAGCTCAGGAAGGGAAACAGGGGAGAGAAAAAGGAAAAACAACTCTGTTTTCCCAGCAAGCATAAGCCTATTTATGATGAACGCCAGCTCTCATTGCACGCAGGACAGACAGGGGGAGATGGACCGACTACAAGAACCACCCTTCCAAGGACACCCTCGCCTGCTGACTGCAGCCAGGGCCCCCGTGCCAGCGCCAGGCTGGGAGCGCTGCCCTGTCTGAAGCCGAGCCCACGCCGGCCCTGCAAATGCCTGGAGACCCACACACCACAGCTGCAGGACAGGCTCCATCCGAAAGGAGAAGGGATGAAGAGCATCCCGTAGAGGTAGCCCGGCTGGTGATGCCAACCCCAGCACGGCTATCGGCACTGTGGCATCAGCCTGCCAGGGACACACACCTGCCCAGTCTTGCAGCAGGCAACCTCCGCTTAAATTGGCTTTAAACCAACCTAAAGCCAGGGAGAAGGGAGGTAAGTGGTGTTGATGGTCCCACCGGAGTCTACATTAATACAACCACCCCCAAAGCCCTGAAACACCCCACGGCAGCTCAGCTTCTAAGTGCCAGCAGCCAGAAACCCATCATGCCACCAAATGATCCCACATTGGAGGCTGCCACCGGCAGCAAGACACCGACCAATCTGGGCCACGGTATTTGCCTCTTCCTGCGCATTTGGGCAACGTCTGCTTTTCGGAGAAGCCAGGGAGCCCGTGCTCAGCTGAGGGCAAAGACAAGTGCTCTCTGTTCACAACACAGCCCCTGAAACTGGGTTTCAAGGCTGCTGTGCTCAGTAGTACCCCTCGAGGCTGAGCAAGAGAACCATGCTGCATCTGTCAGAGCAAATTGTAAACACCCACCAAAAGAAAAAAAAAAAAAACAACAAACAAGCCCAAACCAAAAGAACGACTCAGACGACACCAGATCTTGCAGGCTGTCCTCAGCGCCGTGAAAGCCTACAGCCACCGTCCCTCCCGGTCCAGCTCCTCCAAGGAGACCCAGGCAGAAAGGACTACGAAGATACCATCATGTGCACACACCCCATGGACTACAGGGAGGAAAGGCTGTTCCTAAGTATGCTGCACAGGGTCAGATGTATGCCCAACTTGCCTCTTCCTAGCACCTCTGGGCTGAGAACAGTCCCAGGGCTGGAAACCTGCCTCCTTCTAGAAACCCAATCCTCCCTCATTTTGTGCTAGCACTCAAAACCCACCTGCGGGCACATCACCTCCTCGCCCAAGTCAAATCCAGCTGCAGGAGCGCACACCACCAGGAGCTGCCGGCTGCTTCTGCAAGGCAGGAGGGAAGCAAAGTCCAGGAGACGCTGGGTGCGAGGCTTACCGACTCAGCGCCGGTCCTGAACAGAGCGCCTTTTGTTCCCGACCTCCCGGCCTCTGCGATAAGGAGAGGCGAGCTAATGCTCACTTCCCTGCTGTGTGACTGCAGCCCTCCTGGTTATGCGAATACCAAAATAAAAGCACGCCTTCGAAGCCCCACGCAACAGCCAGCCCCGCTCCAGGTGCGCGTGCCTTCTTTTCCCATGAAGCCATCACCAATCACAAAGGTTACTTTTGAAGAGGACCGATAGAGGCTTCCAGGGCTCATCTCATCCTTCCTGGTATTTCTGGTGAATATTTAAGCACTAAATGACAAATTCCTTCCTCATAGCCACAAACAGAAAAGGAATAAAGCTTGCCTTGTCCACGAGGGGAAGGTCAGGAGCACTTTGCTACTGATAAGCAATCACAATCACCATTCGGGTGACTCAAACGGCAATTTATGATATGCAATGACAATATTGCCTTCAAAGAAGGGCTGGTGCTTCGGCTGTCGGTGATAACAGAGTTTACAAACACACCAACCCCACCGCTGCCCCAGCTCTGCGTTGCCCCCACCAAGCAGCTGCTTTCTGCAAACACAGGAGCCCCGTCAGAGCCAGCGCCGCAGGGTGACTTGATCCACAGGATCCTCCCTTCCCCACGGCAGCCGCTGGCGTACACAGACAAAACCCTCAGCAGTGCACAGTTTGTAATGCTCCACTCAAACCCAGAAGTTCTGAGGGTTTTGTCTGGTTTTCTGTTTCCTCT
>VZTV01032736.1:0-12374 GCA_013400875.1 Anhinga rufa | reverse complement strand
CTGTACTTATTTATATAGCTCTTCTGAAAGTCTCAGAATGGTTTATAAGTGCTAAATTAAGTGTGAGGCAGGCAATTACATAATATCCACATTTTACATATGAGGATAATCATAGTTCAGGAAGGCTAGCTGCGCGGGACCACATTAGCATCATTAACAAAAGTAGAAATAATGAGTCATAGCCCTGAGTTCCTTGCGCTTATCTTCTGTATTACGTGTTTCGGGCANACGTGTTTCGGGCACTTCAGCCTATGTTTGGCTATAAGAGCAGGTTATAAAGTCCACGCTGGTTAAATAATTTCATTAACTCTGGGATCTCTGCTAGATTTCTCGCCGTACTTATAATCTGTGCTCATGTGTCAGTGCAATGATTGGCATTTTAAATTGAGTTGTATTGGGCCAAATTTCTTTTAAATCTGATTATAAAACTGTGGAACATAAAGTTAGTATGATTAGGTAATGATATTCAGTATCAAATTGTTCTTAATAAAAGGTGTTTAAATTTGAACTTCTACATTTGTTCAATCAATTTCAAGATCTTGGTCTTTTTATATAGGCAAGCTCTTATCATAGAGTTGTAGGCAAGATACTTAAGAATATCGAATCAGCTCAGAATGAGCTGTGCCAACTTGTTGGGTCATGCTTTTGACTTGGCTCCAGTCAACAGCATACTTTACAGAAATGCTTTGTGTACCACTTTATAATCTGGGTCTTCGGTCAGCGTTGCCTGACTGCTTGGTCTTTTCATCAGTGCTTCAAGCCATTTAAGGGAGCATCTGATTTTGAAATTGGAAAAGAACTGTCTGTGTGAAAATCATTTCATGTCCTTTTCTTTTTAAGGAAGTCGCTCTGCAGCACTACTAGTAAACAAATAAATTTTGTCTTACCTGCATGGTCTCTCAGAAGCACTGTGTGGAAGTTAAGATACAGCACAAAACCTTTCTGTTTACTTTTCTTGTTGTTACTTGATTATTCCCAATACTTCAGTGATAACAGTAATAGAGCACTTCATATGCAAAACCCTTGGGGTAGAGATTTGCAAACTTCTGGTGTTTGTTGCCAAGTTTATTTTTTACAAAGCATTCTCACTCACTGCTGGTAGTACCAGCCCACATCTGAGTCTGTGCCAGTCCTTTTCCATTTTGTGCTGTAGGGCAACTTTCTAACATAATCAGGCTTAAACTTTCTTTTGATTTACTGTAAAGATTTACCTTTCATATGGCTTTTTGGTCAGAAAGACACATATGGCACTTTGTCAGCTATACTCCCATGAAAGGTTAGGGCTAATATGCATTATTGATCATATTTATTTGAAATAGACAATGTGACCTGAAACACTCGCAGAGTTTGGTTCAGTTGGCTAAGAACTTCCTTGGTGGGAGAGGGGTTATGTTACTGCCTGTAGGGAGCTTATTTACTCCAGTGTTTTCTCAGTTTGTACTCCTCACCTTGTTACCAGATTCAGCTAAAGTGTTATGTTGTGTGGTAGCATAACATAGGGAAATGTTATGCTAATAACATGATAGCATGATAGCCTGCGATAGCATAACATATTGGGGAACAATTAGTGCATCTACTGCACTTGTATGTAGGTATATACGATTAAAAATGGTTTAGAGAATGCAATTTTATGACAGGGTTGTTTGTGGCGGAGGTTGGGTTGGGCTGTGGCGGGGGGACAGTATGTAGGCTGGGAGCTTGGAGAGAAAGTGCCCCTGTGCCTGCAGGGTCGGAGAGGTGGTTGTGTTACAGGCAGATACAGACCTCTGGGGGACAAGTTTAACACACACAGTGTGGAAGAAGATCCTTAGGGCTTCTCAAGTGGGAGATGCGCAGTAGATAGGAGACCTCCCAAGAGTATGCAAAGTAAAATTGTGACTAAAGAGGATTTCGCTTCTTTGAGAGTACCTCAGCTTACATCTGAAACATGACAATTCTCCTGTCGTGCTAGACATTCCTCAAATACGGATTTTTTATTTAATTTATTTAATGCAACTTGAAACCAGTTAATAGTAGTGATCAGTTACAATATTTGCTGATGTACCTTTTAGCCTTTTTGTACACCTTTTATGCTTGCCTCCAACAAATTACCTGCATGCAGTGTTTTCTTTGTTTCTGGTTTGGTGCTTAAGCCCTCAGTGTGAGACCTAGCTAGACTGTAAAACTCTTCTTCAGCGGCTTGCTTATGCTTGTGGCGTTAACCTTTCTGCAGGGGGTTGTGCTGCTTATTTACAAAATTCCATTTTCCAGTTACAAATAGAATATTATTAAGAAAGTCTTCTTTTTACCAATTAGGTCAAAGTCCTAAAATTTTAAGACCTAAACCACATGGTTTAGAGCGAACTGATTCACAAACCATAGGTGACTTTACTACAAGAAGAAAGGGTATGTACTTTAGCACTGTATGTATATGGAGCTTTATAAAAATAAGTAAAACAAAAATTAAGAAAACTGTTATTCTAGAATAACTTTAACTTTTGTATAGTCTTTTTACTTCTATTATAATCTAAGATCATGGATGCATTTTCCTTGCCAAGCAAAAAGTTTCCTATATAAGGAATTCAAGTCTTTCTGGCTTGAACAGCGCATGGAAGCATTTCCGTGACATTAACATGGGTTTTCTGATCTCTTTAAGTTTTAGCTGTTCATATTTTGGATTTATTTTTGTCTGTTTATTTAGAAGCAAGTATATATACCTTACCTGTAAGTTGCTTGAAGTAACTTTTGTTAGGCAATAACCTGAAATCAGAGTTTACTTGAGTCTCCTGCTGTTGGCTAAACACTGAAATAAAGTAAAATATTGATGCTCTGACTATTTCCTAGTACAGAGATTTATTTATGCATCTTAATGAGCATTGCAGTTAGTCTGATGGGCTTTATTGAAGGTACTGAGTTGGTATAGTCATGAGAAGCAGAGTAGATTACAAATAATGTTCAAAATCCCACCAAAGTGCCACTGATCATTACCTTTGGTTGTTAAAGCCCATTGCAACTGGATGAAATATTCCTGCTGCTCTCAGTGGGCTTTGGACAAAGTCCTTTCTCTCTTTCTGTTGGAGCAGTACCTTGCCCAACAATTACACCTGCCATGGAGTCTCAGGCCCTTAAGGACGACTTGAGCCAAGCTGATCATTTTTGTGTCACTCAAGCTTTAGTATCATCTTGCCTACATCAAGTTCGGTTCTGCCACTCTTATCTCATATGATACCTTATATCTTGAGATAGATGAGTTGTAGTTCCTCTTCTGAGTTTGTGGTGACAGCTTTTTATGAGCAAGTGGGTCAAAGTGGCAGAATTGCTGGAGTAGGCTTGATATGCTTTGAGTGCTTAATTACGACTTCTTAACAGAGAAAAGGAGAAAACTGTTTGGGATACTAAAGACTGATACTTATCCAGAAGATTAGAATCGTGAGTCCTTATGGTCAGTGTGTAAGAGTCATAATGTATGTGTGACTTTTCAATAAACTCAATCTGAAGCTTGAGTATAATGATAGTATAATGAGTACAGTTCTGCTTTTTCCTTGTGAGACGACAACACTGATTAAGCAATTGATTTCTGTGAGTTCCTCATGTGGTCACTTATGACAGCTCTTGCTCCACATGAACTAGTGCTACATGCCTGACATTTGATCTTGGTAAATCTGCTAACAGGCAGCAAACTGATGCGGGGGGAAGGGGGGTGGTGAGGTGAGGAGAGGAAGGAGAGTTATTATAATGACATTGCATTTTATTTTCTAAAAACAGTTTTAGGGAGCATGAAGTTGAGATTCAAACTATGACAGCAGTTTTACTATATGTGATTTCCCCCTGCCAAGTCCTATGATAAAATAGATGATACTTCCCCCCCACCCCCAACATTTAGGAGAGATGAAACTTATAAGCTGGAGAGAGGGATAATGCGTTTCACATTAATACTCTATTTGTGGTTCTGTTCTGAAAATGGTATTTAAAAATGGCACCTTTTTTAGGGCAATATTAGCTGTCATTGATGGCACAAACACACTGCTACTCTGCTCATCTGTTGATAAGCACTGAAGCAAGCAAGCAGCTCTTGGAATTGAAGCTGGGTGTTGGCTCCTCTCTCACTTTTGCAAACTTAGTCTTAGCTGCAGATTCTGCCCACACTTTGAGCTGTGAAACCTCATCAGTAAGGGCACACGTACGCAGTCGGGGCAGAGTTTGCATAATAGTAATTGTCTGTGAGCCAACAAAAGTACCCAGAGTTGGCTCTGCTGGCAGTTTAGGCTGAAACAGTCCATCAGCCCTATCCTGGACTTGTCAGTTCAACAAGTCATCATGGCAGAGTAAAGATAGAACACGATGCTGCCATTTTCAGTCTCTTTTCAAAACAGAATTACTACATACAAGTATATCTTGCAAAATTCTTGAATTGTGGGGGTTTTTTTTGTAATTGATGTTGCTTTTCAGTACCTGGAAAGATTAAAAATATAAGTTAATATATTGTGGCTTACTGAGAACTGAACAGTGTCTCCTTTTCCTAACTAGTGTTTATTATTTAAAAAATAGGTTGGGGTTTTGGTTGTTTCTTTTTTTATTTAGGCTTTGAAAAGCTATTAAATTTAAGTTTGTTTAGGAATGTTCTGTGAGTTAAGATTGTCTGTTTCTTATATAGCAAAACCAGCTCCACTAGAAATAAAACCTCTGCCTGAATGGGAAGAATTACAAGCCCCAGTTAGATCTCCCATCACCAGAAGCTTTGCACGAGAGTAAGTTTCTTAGCTTTTCCTCATTTGGATTACTTGTTTTTATTGGCTAGATTGTTAATAAATGTGTGTACATCTGTGTTATATTTTTAACCTGTGTAATACAAATTGAGGTTTCCTTTGGCAGTGTGTGTGTATATGTGTGTGTGTGCGTATGTATATATGCACACGTGCATTGAAACAAAGTGTGTCTATGTGAATTTTTATTTTGTAATATTAAATATAAGGGACTGTGTATAACCAAAAAATGTGATGCTCTAGTAAACTTGAATGAAAATTTCAGCTCTAATATGCTTGTTTTTGTTGTTTACCAGGAGGTATAAGATATTCGAGATGTATTGTTTGTAAAATAATTCCTGGTAATTAGCTCCTCCAGGTTTCCCATGTCTCCCAGACCGGATTCAGTTCATAGCACAACTTCCAGCAGTGACTCGCACGACAGTGAAGAGAATTATGTATCCATGAATCCAAATCAGTCCACTGAAGACCCAGTATGTAAAATCTACGTCTTAACTACTCTCTTCCTGTGCAGTCCTTACTTTTAAATCATGCAAAGACAAATCCTTCCACTCAACATCACTCCCTTTATGCTTCTAGATCAAAGTAATAATAATAATAATAAAATATCTCCATAGAAAAACTTTAATTTTGGTAAGATTTCACTGAAGAAGTTAAGAGCATAATCATATATAAAGAGAATGGTTACTACACATATCTATTGTACAAAACAGTTCAATACATGACTTTTTTTTTTCCTTTTCCCTAGAAACTGTCTCCTCTTGTCTGTAATTGCTTGTCCTGGGCTATGCACTAGTTCAATATTATGACATCAAGGGAAAGAAACTGTCTTAAGACCTCTGAGACAGCTTAAAAACCTTTATTCAAAGGACATCTTCCAAGAAATGTGGAAGGAACAGGGGGGAAAAAAAGGATTTATATTTGTTGTTTACATTCTATAAAATCTGAGCTTTGTGTACTTTTATTAGGCTTCTTTCAAAAAAAAAGCAGATAGAAGGGTCTTTGTGTATTGAATATCTGTAGTTTTTCCCCTTTGGGGGAGACTTTTCTCAGATAATAAAGTTTCAGATATTCAGTTTGCAGTGCAGTAAGGTGAAGAGCTAGTTAGGAAAAGTTAATGATGCATGCTGTGGTTTTGTTTAGTTGGGGGGGATGGAGAGAGACAAAAAGAAGAACGAATAATAGTATTTTGAAGTAAAAGAGTAGCAGTAGACCTAGGCCTAAAGTAAAATGTGGTCCAGAATACACCTAAAGCACAAGAAAAACACGTTTGGGTTTTTTTCGGTATAGTTCAATGCATTCACCACATTTTTACAGCTTGGGTTCTTAGTGGGGAATGCAGCATCATTTTTCATCTTTAAAGCATTATGAAGCACCTTCTTTGGGGAGGGCCTGGTTAGCACCCTTTTTGTTCTGTTCGTTTGTCTGCCGCCTTAAATGGCATGTGCTAGCTCATTTCACTACACCCTGGACTCTCCTCCTCTCGCAGTGCCGCTTGCTTCTCTATCCCCTGCTGCTCAGGATACCCTCCCTGATCTTCTCCAGCCTCCCTCCCCTCCAGCTCACCATTGCTGCCTCTGGATACTGCCTCTTAGGGCCCCCTGAGCGAGCCCCTCTTGCTGACTTCTCTGCGGCAGCTCTGGCTCGGTGCAAACTCACGAGCCTGCAGAGCATCCTGGCTTGTGCTTTGTACCATGTCTGACCTGCCAGCAGCACAGGCGTGCTTCCTAAGTGAAGTGTGCTTCAGCAGTGGGGACCAATGATGTAAAAACTCAGCCCCTCTCTTGCAAAAGGCATTGGTAAGTAATCGGTAACGTCCTGTTTTACAAATGCAAGAAACGTCCCATTTTACATGAAGGTTTGGAATTGCCTCTTCCCACAGTTCTGCCTGCAGCAGAACCGCAGTCCAAATTGGGGATTTCTGTGATTCTTCTAATGCCATTTCAGGAGTTTAACTTCAGTGCCAAGACAGTATAATTAATATCACAGCTCAGATGGCCTGTCATTAGTATCTTCTGTTTGCTTGCACCGTTCATTCTTTAAGGTTGTTCTACAGATTTCCTTTCCTTTTCATTTACGTATATTTAAAATTTCTGTTTTCTAATGCATATGCTCTGCCTTCTAGTTTGTTTGAAATAACGGATCCTTTTTTGTTTAAACAGTAATAGCTTTTTTATTTATGCGGGAAACACTGATACAGAACCTGATTTTTGTATGTTAAATATGCAGAAATTTGTTTAGAGAATTTGGGCAATAGAAATGAACTTTGTCTCAGTTGTTTGTGTTTGTCCTTGTTACCACTTAATATTAAATGAGTTGGATGATACAGGTATAATGGATAACTTCAATTTAAAAAGCCCAGCCCGTCAAGCTTTAACCCATAAATTTTTTTATTTCCTAGAGAACCTGAACGTTTCCAGATATCCCAAGGCCTTTGTTTTAAAATGTGCCAATTACACAGACATTTTGGAAATTTTTATTTGTTCCAACTGCATTTTAGAAAGGAGTCCATACTTTTTCATCTTTTTCTGTCATCAGCTTTGAAGCGTCTTGTTTGGACATGCCATACTTCTGGTTTATCTAATCAAATCAGCAATATTCTGCTTTTTCTTTCAAGTTGCTGTCAGCCTTACCCTTCTCTCTTTCCTTCTGCCTTCCTCTTCATTTTTTGCTGACTGCTGCCCTCTGTCTTCCTTTTTTTTCTTTATCTTTTAGAGAAGAGTCCTTCTATTGTACTGTTCCTATAACACCTGTTAAGAGGGAGGGATCAGGCTGGGAGAGGACAGAGGAGGTGAGGTTGTAAAAGTCTGGGCTAATTGAAATTTAGGTATATACAATGCAACTTCAGTTCAGGCAGCCCTACACAAATTTTCCAAAGTTTTAATCTTTTGGTCTTATCAGTTGAATAATACTTTTTGATTTTCAGCTTAATCGTGATGGCTTTTGAATGAAATGTAACAGTTTCATTTGAAGTTTTGCCACTATTGTAAGGCTGAAATTCTTGTAAGCTATTTAACAGCAATTTAAGGCAATAAAAAGTTTGTAATTAAGTAATGCTAAATTTCAGATGTAACAACTTCATTTAAAAAGAACAAACCGCGCTCCATTCTTATCTCACGATATGAAAGGGACATTAGGTGGAAGGCACAGATTGGTTTGGTGGCAACCTTAAATTTGGGGGGCTGGTTTTGGGTTTCTTTCCCCCATGCTGGCTTTCGACTCTGTCCCAGTTTTGACTTAGAATATATCCCTGTGTTATACAATGTCAATAAAAATCGCATGGTTTGACTGATTGCGAGAGCTCTCAGTCAGTTCTGTAACCTTTAATATTCTGGCAGGTTATAATAAGCGTATTTGAGAATACGGACCATTAGCATGTACGTTTGTAGCTGAAGTTATTTCTATTATAATTTCAGAATTTGTTCGGAAGCAACAGTCTTGATGGAGGAAGCAGCCCTATGGTAAAACCTAAAGGAGATAAACAAGTAGAATATTTAGACCTGGACCTAGATTCGGGAAAGTCTACCCCACCTCGTAAGGTAAGCAAACCTTCAAGTCTCGCAGGAACAAGATGGCAGAACATCAAGAGTTTAAAATTTCTTCACAAGTAGTTGATGGGAAAGAGGGAGCCTCCAGCAAGATCATCTTAACTAGTTTGTCAAATGGTCAATCAGAGAGCCTACGCTGGACCTTCCGGAGAAACCCGTGCTTGTTCTGTATCTGTCTGAGACATTTACTTGTCTTTTGTTGTTAATTTATTTTAACTCTCCCTTGCCTTTCCCAGAAGAAGAGCAGTGGTTCAGGCAGCAGCGTGGCAGATGAAAGAGTTGATTACGTTGTGGTCGACCAGCAGAAAACACTAGCACTGAAGAGCACACGAGAGGCATGGACTGATGGGAGACAGTCTACAGAATCTGAAACACCTACAAAAAGCGTGAAATGAAAATACTGCTTTCTCTTCAGAGAACAGAAGGGAGTGAATTTTGAAGAATTACAGAACCACAATGGCAGTGTTGTTCGACTGGGCAGTACCTGATTCACTGGTGTGTGAATAGGTTCTTGACTCAATAGGATAGAAGCCAAAGGATGCTTCGAATATATCAAAGGAATTTTAAGATTGCAAATTGGCTCTGTGGTCTCTGGAAAAATTGCAACCTGTAAATAACATGTAAAATAGTATTGCTTAGCTTTCAGAAAACCTTTTGTTCTGTAGTTAACACGTTTGTAGTATTACTATGTTTATGCACTTTTTCAGTTACAATGTTGGTTCAGGTATTCCCAGTTAGTGTACCTTAATGCCTAATTCATCTGGAGAATTTTTTTTTTCCTTACACTACTATTCCTTACAATTTTAGGTTAATTAAGCTACATGTAGATACGGAAATTAGTATTTGAACTTCATTTTAACAACTTAAAATTGATTTTGCGGAAATACTTTCACAATTGAATAATCTACTTGAAATGCCAAGAAACGACCGTTAGCTACATACTTGTTTATATTTAATACACACAGGATTATCTGGAAGTCTACAGGTTACCTTCCTAACAAAAATTGCTGTGAGTTAATAATAATGAACTGTACTGGGTTTAGACCTACAATCCTGGCTTATATGTTAGTTGTTAGTGGTCGAACTTCTATTGTATTTTATTAATGACAGTGTTCTGTGTTCAATGGGTGAAGATTCTGCAGGGTGGGATCTTACACTTTTAAGGACTGAATAATTAAATATCAAGTAAGCCTGCAAACCACTGATGGCATGCAGTAATATTGTGATCTCACACTTATTAACAAGAAATAACCTTTATATTATTTACAGAAGGTAGAGTATATAAATCAGGTACGTACCAAGCACTATTGTGCTAATACACTGATCAGGTTTAGACAATGAGCTTTAGTTTTGTACTATTTAGAAGTTCTAATGTCAGTTTTCAGTTCAAGATTAATGGGACAGTTTGACATTCACTGTTTGTAGTACTAGCAAAATACTGTGATTTTGAATTAGACATTAATTCAAATGGAAATACTATGTTTTGACACCATAGTGCCCTTCTTACGATCTCTGTTTTACTTTAATCTCCTGCTTGGCCTTATATTTAAATCCCTATGCAACTGATATTTTATATCTCTGTTTTTAAAAATTAGATAATATACTTAAATGATCCCCTTGTAAACCACTTGTTGCTCTTTCCTGGTACAGGATTTTAAGCTCTGTATACTGTGATCCTTTATTTTACTATGCCAGTTCCAAATAATAATCTGCCTTGGTTTAGAAACATTTTTTGTTATTTGGAAGAAGATAAGAGTTCTTTAAATACGTGAATGAGTTAGGTCTAGATAGAAAACTTACTAACACCTTTTTTTTTTTTTTACACAACACCCTCAAGTAAGCAGTTGGTTTTATTTTCCTGCCCAATTGTTTTATTTTGTCCAGATCATTTAAAAGTTGAGCATAGAGCTGTGTTGTTTTCTGGCATGTTGGCCTTAGTACTGTGCCTAATCTACCATTGGCTGTTTCTCTCCCCTCACAGCCACAATCTACAGTCTGTAAATTATCTTATTCTTAACAAAGGTTCTTTTTAAATTAGTAATATTTTGATGCTTTGAATGTTCATTTTAAAAAAGAAACTAAACACGATGCATTTTGAGGTGAATTTTAAATAAATCAAGTTGTTCAGTTTTGATGTGTAAACTCTGTCCTGTGAAAGAGCGAGTGGATGTTCATGCGTCTGTGAAGGTGCCTAGATACCAACTACGCTTGTTCAAAATCGTAGGTTGCCTTTTAGTACCTCTCAAAAAAACAGGCAGCTAAAACAATTTTCAAAACGAATCTCTGATGTAAAACCCTCCACCAAGCAGCTAAATAATCTGAATTCCCAGTCTTCTGGGACCCAGAAGAAGTGATGCGAGCCAGGGGGCCTTGATGGCTCAATCAAAAGTAGTTCAAATCCATAAAGATTCCGGAGCTATAGCTCAACTCTGCTTTGATGGTCTTCCTGTCCAATAATAAACTCTTCTTCACTGATGCTACAGTTGAAGCACCCATAGGCATGGTGAGTACTTGGTAACTAATGTAATGATAGTTTTGTTTTAGGACACTGGCTTTAAGCATTTTATCGGTGCGATGATAGCAGTGCCTCTCCACTGCTGAGATGCTGGTAATTCATTAACAGATGTGGTTAGATAATCACTTTGCTGTTTATCCTACGTAATTGGTTTGGTGCTTGCCATTGGGGAGAATTATACTGTGGACTCCCGCCCTCATGCGTGCACCCAGGGAGTAAGATGATCTTGGAATATTTCAAACTCGTGTTTCTTTTTTCTCTCAATAGACAGGAGAATTTGAGGTAGAAGGGTTGGAAGGGCTCCTCATCTTTTACTTATCCCTAACCCATCTGTCCTGGAAACGTTTACCAGCCACACAACTATGTATTATTTTTAAAACTCTTTGGGATTTTGTAATCGAGCAGTGATACTTACATTTAGATATCAAAACTATTTTTTCAGATATTATAAGCATCTCTGATAGTGAAGTATAAATGCCTAAAGGGATCAGTTTCCTAGGCTGGCCTCTCTTGCTAAGCTAGTGATACAAGGTGGTTTTGCTCTAAGCTTGCTGATATCAGTCCTTGGTTTACAGATTACATTTATTCTTTCTTCATTTGAAATTTGGCAGCATTCACAATGTTCATTGTTATTATGATTGAGAATCCACTCTTAATTTCTAGGCTTTTCCCCCTGCCTTTTGTTAAGGAAAACAGCAGCTTTCAGCCTGTACAGACAGTATAATGATTTCTTAAGCAATAGTCTAAAATTTCTCTTTAATTAGATTTCTAAGCAGTTTTCTCCCCCTAATTCCAGTAATATATTTACTTACTCATCCAAAGGACATTCAGAATCAGAGACACGATACTGACCCTGGATGATACATCTCATTTTCACCTACAAAGCTAGAGTGGGGCTTCGTGCTGCAGGTCTGTCTGAGCTCTTCGGTAGTCTAAGGATGTGAATATTAAATTGAAAAGGTGAACCCTAAAACTGTGGGTGGTAGAAAGCAAGCTAGAGTGTTGTTAGCCTTGTGTAACTTTCAGTTACTAGCTTTGTGAGGACGCTCTAGTTGGAGGGATGGGTGCTGGTGGAAACTCCGGTAGCTACCGGTGCAGTTTGTGAGTGGTGTTTGTCAAGTGTTCTTTTTCAAACAGGTAAGTTCTTTCCTGTTTCATTAAACCAGTTGTGGATATAGTTTTCATTGCTGTATGTGTCATAAAAAAAAAGAGTCATTTTAATCTGCAAATATATGTGTGTAATAGGTCTTATACAAATACATAAAATCTTGCTCACAAAAGTCAAAAGAAAAATGTAATGCCTTGTGCACTAAGATTGACTAAAGATGGTTTGGTAGCACTTTATGCTATAATCTGAACAACATGTTATCTGGTAAGTACTAATGGCCACACCTTTACACACTGTGACATAATCACTGTTGCCTCATAAAGCGCAGGTACAAACACACGGCCGTTCTGTTTTGCTAAAAATTTGTAAAGTGACCTTGGAAAAGATGAAAAGATAAAAATGTGACTATTAGTCTTTTTGACTTTACTAAGATTTGTATTTATGTTAAAAAAAAAAAAAAA
>VZTV01032734.1:281-10874 GCA_013400875.1 Anhinga rufa | reverse complement strand
CTGCTTCTGATAACCTTATCTTCATAGTTTCTAATATTAGTTTTGTTTTCATATTCATAAAACCAAAATCATAGTACCCCAAAATAATTTTCCCCTTGAGATATCATTAGATAATTTTATGTTACTGTTAGTTAAGTAGGAATTATCTTTAATAACTTTTGTTTTCTTTATATATTCTTTATGTTTTAATTCAAGAAGAACTAAGAGTTTACAGTTTAATCCCAGCTAATGCTGGTTTCACTCTTACAGTATCAGTGGCAGTGAAGAGCAGCCTAGAAGAAAACATCAGTTATTCTGATTCCACATCAGGCCTGATCCAAAGTACACAGACTAAATTATTGATGTCCTACTGACTTGAAGAGGCTTTGAATCAAACCCTTAGAGAAGCCAGTCAATAGTATCAATCAAAATTGTGAATGAATAGCCAAATCAGTTGGTTAATCAAGAAATGGCATTTAAAAAATGTTTAGATGGTTACAGAAATGTTGAACAATGCCAAGGAATTTGGTAGATCAACATTTTAATGAGTCACGTTCCCATGCTGACAAAACAATTCGGATTGTTTTATTTTGTTAATTTTAGAAAAATTTATTTAAAATTAGAATAATTTTGCCTATGCTATGTAGAGAAAGTGTAGGATTTAAAAGCCTTTTTAGAATAAATGTGTTGAAATTGCTGTGTGCTTAAAACCAGCAGAAATGTAGTTGCTGAATTGTGGGTCTGCAGAGAAAATAATGATCTATATTGACTGTACTGATAACATCCTTTTCATGACATTTCTTTGTTTGTATAACCTCATCTCTCACAACAATTTCAGGTTCTCAACTTTCATATTACTTTGCAGGATCAAAACCAAATTTATTCTTATCAAGTAAGTTGTATTAGTGTATTATACTGAAAAGAAAATCAGGCTTTTTAATCTACTGTAAAATAACATTTAAGCCACCCATTAATCTATATGAAATTGAAGAAAAAAACCAACATTCATCTTAAATTTAAGAATAGTTTATTACAGCTGACAAGTGCTACATCTCAGGTGAAACTTAATTTTGATAAAATAAAATGCTAGATGATACCAGTTACCTTAATCTGCTAAATACTGTTATTTTCTTATTATAAATATGTGGGTCCATGTGGCTGACTTCTGTGAAATTGCAGATCTATGAACAGATTAATAATTCCAGAATATTCCACTGTTTTACTGGGTTTCAGTGTTATGCAAAAAAGGTTCCAAACAGCATCAGCAGCATTCACAGCTGCCCCCACTCAGAAAGCACAGCCTGCCAGTTAGATGGCTCAAACAAAATGCTACACTGCTCTTTTTGTCCAAATAGCACATTCACAAAGAGTACATATTTTTTCAGAACTTTGTGCAAATATGTTGAGTTTATTTGCCTGATATCTATTTTGCCCCCTCCCTTTTTTCAAATTGCTTGTACAATTCAAGATCTACAACACATAATCTTATCACCTCATTACTCGTAATTTTTACACAATGTCATTTTTCATGGCAGCAATCCTGCCATGAAAATATATGAGGATATGAGGAGCCAGAAAATAATACAGGGAATTCAGCAGCTTAGAGTAGACAATAGAGTGCATCTTCCAGAATTGCACCTTGGTGTGGGCTCCTGAGATAATGTTAAGTAAAGCTTATTGTGTTAGGTGGCCAAGATGGAGTTAATTTTCCCCATAGCAGCCCTCACAGTGCTGTGCTTTGTATTGGTAGCTAGAAAGGTGTGGATAGCACACCAGTCTTTTGGCTACTGCTGAGCAATGCCTGCACAGCATTGAGGCTGTCTTTCCAACACTTCCCCCTCATCAGTAGGCTGGGGGTGGGCAAGATCTTGGGAGGGGACACAGCCAAGACAGCTGACCCCAACTGACTAAAGGGATATTCCATACCTTATGTCATCCACTCAGCTATAAAAGCTAAGAGAAAGGAGGAAGAAGCGGGGGCATTCATTATTTACGATGTTTGTCTTCCAGAGCAACTGCTATGCGTACTGCTTCCCAGGAAGTGGCTGAACATCGCCTGCTCATGGGAAGTAGAAAACAAATCTTTTTTTTTGCTTTGCTTCCACAGGTGGTTTTTGTTTTCTTTCATTAAACTGCCTTTATCTCAACCCGTGAGTTTTTCATTTTATTTTCTCCTTCTGTCCTGTTTCAAATCATATTTGCTTAGGCTTCTCCCCAAGGAAGGATGATAATCGTTCACAACAGGGCTTTAGAAGGTTCCCAATGCTGCCAGTGCAGTTTCAGGAGCATTGTCTGTCTCTGCCTGCTTCAACAAGAGAGACTGAGGACATCAGTACAGATACTCCATAGTCAATGATTTGGGGATAATTAAATGAACATCATGAATATCTTGCCTTTCATACAAAAGAAAATTTTCTGCTGAAGCATCTTAGATTCTACCCAGATAAATAATCAGGAAAAATAGCATTAGTACATGCTCTATATGACAAATAGATGAGAAAATAAATAGAACAGTCCACCTCCCTCATTTTCTAAGGAAGATACAAAAGGATCCAGACCCTGAAAGTGCTTATATAGGCATGTCTGCATGGCTAGGGAGTGCTGCAGAGACTGCACTTGCTGCCCCTTTCACCTGGATTGTAACCTGGCAGCTCTCCTAGAGCTGTTTTACTAAATCGAGAAAATGACAGAGAAGGTTACTAGTGGTTGATAAGATTGACAGTAGGGAGCTTGATAATAAAATCAGTTTAATCCCAGTCTTCATAATAAAAAGAATGATCTGAGGCATGATGTTCCATCTGATAATAAACAAATTATAATATTTTCATTTGTTTCCACAAAACCAGTACAAATTCAGCACAGTATTCAACTGTGGATACAAAAGCATTTGATAGAGGCAAAGGGATAAAAAAGTAAAAGAAACTTTCAATAAAAGTTAAATGATAAAATAACAACTTTGTGGACAAAGATGATAATGTGAAGTAGGAAATAAAAGGACGGGACAAAAGAAGTTGAGGACTTGACTTTGAACTCTAAGGTTTTTCTGTCTCTGGAAGAGAATAATAATGCTTCATACTGGGATTTGTTCAACTGACCATTAGTCATCTTACTCTAACCATTTAGAAGGGTGAGATGGTGCCACAAGAAAGCTGTGCTTTGAGCACGTGTTGCCCATGCCAGTGGGTCAGACCCAGACGTATCCCATGGCTGGGGTTGACAAGAAAAACAGTTTGGGCATATGACTGCAAAGCAACAAAGATATTGGCACCATGACAGCTAGCAGAAATAAGAAGACCATTTCCATTTTAGTTATATCTAAGCTTAACAGCATTTATTCATTTTTGTACTATCAGACTGAAACAAGGAGGAAGTTTCAGAGGCTCTCTGCTAGGTAAGAATCTATTGCCAGTTTTTCCACCAGTAAGATATCCTTATGACACCAGAATCATAGCTTTTCTAAGTACCTATACTTTGATTTGATTTCTCTGTGGAGTGGATTCCAGTGAAACTGAGACTGAGTACTTAGTTTCACATACTTTGACATTTATAGCAGTCTAGGAACTGAAGTGATGAAACAGTCCGTAAGAAGGCAATTTGTTCTTCAAGAATCACAACTCATTACTAATGTCATCATTTCAGAGACTAATCTGCCTTCGAGAGCTGATACTAACCTGAGACTGAGATGGAGAACAAATTCTCTTGGTACATGCATAGCTCCTGCTCCAAGAGTCACTGCACACTCTGCAGAATTCAGAGCTCAGTGACATAGGAATACTATAACTTCTTTATGCACAAACAAAACCATTTGGAATCATGTTCAACAAGGCCACATATAACAGCAGCTATTACAGTGTGCATCTAAGAATTGGGATCTCAGAAACCGTATCTCAGAACAGAGTATGTGACTGCTGCAGTGACTCTAATGCATTCTAGCAGAAGTTTCTCCATAATTTATCAACAGTCCTGGTTAACAGGACTCCCAGACGATTGGAGGCTTGTCAATGTGACGCCCATCTACAAAAGGGTCCGGAAAGAGGATCCAGGGAACCACAGGCCAGTCAGCCTGACCTTGGTACTGCAGAAGATTATGGAGCGGTTCATCTTAAGTGTGCTCACCAGGCATGTGCAGGACAACCAGGGGATCAGGCCCAGCCAGCATGGCTTCACAAAAGGCAGGGCCTGCCTGACCAACCTGATCTCCTTCTATGACCAGGTGACCCACCCAGTGGATGAGAGAAAGGCTGTGGATGTTGTCTACCTGGACTTTAGCAAAGCCTTTGACACTGTCTCCCACAGCATCCTAGAGAAGCTGGTGGCTCATGGCTTGGATGGGTGTACTCTTTGTTGGGTGAAAAACTGGCTGGATGGCCGAGCCCAGAGAGTTCTGGTGAATGGAGTTAAATCTAGTTGGCGGCCAGTCACAAGTGGTGCTTCCCAGGGCTCGGTTTTGGGGTCAGTCTTGTTTAATACCTCTATCAATGATCTGGATGAGGGGATTGAGTGTGCCCTCAGTAAGTTTGCAGATGACACCAAATTGGGCAGGAGTGTCGATCTGCTGGAGGGTAGGAAGGCTCTGCAGAGGGATCTGGACAGGCTGGATCAATGGGCTGAGGTCAGCTGTATGAGGTTCAACAAGGCCAAGTGCCAGGTCCTGCACTTGAGTCACAACAACCCCATGCAGCGCTACAGGCTTGGGGAAGAGTGGCTGGAAAGCTGCCCGGCGGAAAAGGACCTGGGGGTGTTGGTTGACAGCCGGCTGAACATGAGCCAGCAGTGTGCCCAGGTGGCCAAGAAGGCCAACAGCCTCCTGGCTTGTATCAGGAATGGTGTGGCCAGCAGGAGTAGGGCAGTGATCCTGCCCCTGTACTTGGCACTGGTGAGGCAGCACCTTGAATACTGTGTTCAGTTTTGGGCCCCTCACTACAAGAAGGACATTGAGGTGCTGAAGCGTGTCCAGAGAAGGACAATGAAGCTGGTGAAGTGTCTGGAGAGCAAGTCCTTTGAGGAGCGGCTGAGGGAACTGGGGTTGTTTAGTCTGGAGAAAAGGAGGCTGAGGGGAGACCTTATTGCTTCCTACAACTACCTGAAAGGAGATTGTAGCGAGGTGGGTGTTGGCCTCTTCTCCCAACTTACAAGCAATAGGTCTAGAGGAAATGGCCTCAAGTTGCATCAGGGGAGATTTAGATTGGATATTAGGAAAAATTTATTTACTGAAAGAGTGGTCAGGCATTGGAACAGGCTGCCCAGAGAGGTGGTGGAGTCACCATCCATGGAGATGTTAAAAAAATGTGTAGACGTGGCACTTCAGGGCATGGTTTAGGAGGCACGGTGGTGTTGGGTTGATGGTTGGACTTCATGATCTTAGAGGTCTTTTCCAACCTTAATGATTCTATGGTTAAGTTGTTCCAATTTCTTCTTCTTCTGAAGCTTTTCCATCTTGTACAAATACTTTAATATTCATGAGGGAGGAGATGAGAATAATTTAACAGGTTAAAAGCTCACACACTTATTGAGAGGGTGGAACAAGCAGCTGTCAGTTCCTGTTAAAAATAATTACAAAGTAGAATGTCTGCAGTTGAATGACTGAGTAAAGGTACACCCACACAATACAACACCTAGAATATGCACCAGGCAGGCAGAAGATGAAAAAGTGATGTTTCTTTGGGGAGGATTTGAACTTAAGCCACCCACATATTGTATAAGTGTCCTGACTACTCTCTGAGGGCAGTGCTCCTGGCCAGTGTTTTAACTGGTTCTTAAAATTTAGTGCTGTATTTCTATTGTTTACTCTTGTTAGAGGTATCTACACTGGAAACAAAATGTTACGTTTGATAGTGAACTAAATGTTTCCTTGATCCAGAATGAATATTTTTCAGCCTTTCATTCCTATGAGAAAAACATTTAAAAAAAAAAAAATCTGTTCCAAAAAGAAAATCTTTAAAAAAATAAAAATACTCCAATTCAGGCATTACTTTTCATGTTTGGCTCAGCCACTGAACAAAAAATAATCTATTGCACAGTCTTACAAGAGATTACCCTTCTTATAAGGAACCAGCATGACATAAATAGTCAGTAACTCACAGGTGCACAGTAAGAGCTGCCACAATATAGAGTGGGACAAGTATGGCAACAACAGATGCAGTGTTTTGCCATGGATACAAAGTCAGTATCACAATAGACAGCCTAGCAATGTCAACGGGCTATGGCAGGGTCGGCTTGGAAAGCCATTAGCAGCCCAGCATCACCAGCAGGAAGCACAGCAATAATAGATGAGTGAGCAAGAGGCAGAAGAAAACAGTAGTTAAAACTTTTAAAGAACACAGTTTTCTTCAGAACAGTAAAACCAGGAGACAGAGAGTTGCATGGCAACATGGGAATCAAGAGGGATATTTGTAAGGTCATCACCTCCCTGAATTTCAGATGGCTCAGTGCCAAGGAAACCGTATCAACTGTTATCAAATTGGGAAGCCCAATATCACCTCCTTGAAACACAGTGAGTGCATTTGGTAGTCCAGAAAAATTGATGATGATAGAAAATCTCTGATATCACGTCTCTGGACTATCATGAATGATATGTTAGTATTTCTGACAGATTTCTACCCCAGTATTGTCCAAAAGTGTCCATCCACTGTTAAAGACACATTCCTGAGCTCTTTGGAAAAGACTGTCAAGGGCAAAGCTGTAAATGACTGTGTATGTAGATATTAGGTGCAAAGACTGACAAACTCCTACTACCTCTGCTTGTGGTTGCCCAGGAAGTATCACATACATCCCTGTCCTATAGACAAGTATCTCAAGGAATCCTTAAGGACCATATCTAGGAGTCAGGCTGAATTAGAATTCTTTTCAATATTTTCTCTGCCAGAGAAAAATAAGTTGATGCAAAAAAATACTACCAGATTTGGCCCTAAGAAGATCTGGCAATAGTCAAACAACCTCACATTTTACCTAACAATAATAATTAAAAAAGGATATTAAAAAAAAAGGACTTATTTCTCTCTCTTTCTGCCCCTCTTTCCTTAGAAGCTTCAGAAAAAAAAGTGGGACTGCACTAAATATTGCTGTACTTTGGATTATTTTGTGCCACTAATGACATAGTTCATGCAGGTAAAGATTCATTCTAGAAATTAAAGCAATTACAAATACAATTCCGTGTTCAATATTATTAGTTCAGCATTTTAGTAAACATTAAGATTCCCATAACGAGTCCTAACATTGAACTATTTTTATTCCCTATAAAACCTAATTTCATTTACTTATCTGGGAAATGTAGGAAATATATTATTCCTTTGTTATTGGATATGAAAACACATTCATCAGTGTGCAGCTGGAAACTTGTTTGCACATATTCCTGGGGCAAAATGAAAAGTAGGTGGAGAATAAGTATAATGAAAGACTTAATACAAGATTGGACTGCTGATTTTTTTAATGGGAATTTTTTTAATTGAAGAGCACAAACATGTATTTTTAAAAGCTGGATGAACAAATAAGAATAGCTCTGGGCAGATGTAATCTGCACGGATAGCATTTACAGTATGCATTAAAGAATTCAAGCTGACATTGACCTTGGCAGCACTTACAAAGGAAGAATTTTCACAAGGATGAACACGTCCTACGCTGTGTCTTCAGTTCCATGAACAGTCTTGTATCTTTTTCAGTATTAACTATACTTATTTCTCATACCTCCATTCTCTGCACCCTGTAATTATTTTCAAGAAATAACATACTAAATACATGGGATGAAAGAAGAGTGGTATAGTGTAGTATACAAGCATAATTCAAGCATTCATCATCTTTTAAAAAAGATCCTCTTCTGAAAATATGTCAAAACATTTTTTCTACAGCTTTCCTCCATCCTGAAAGCTTTTTTACAGATATATTGCTAATGACAGGGTTGTTAAAAAAACAAATAATAAAATATACATGTAAAACAGAAAGATACACAAAAATGAGCATAGGACTATCCACAAATACTTATTTCATAGGGAGAAAAAGAAGAGTTATAGTTTTAATTCTTATGGCACTATCCTTATGGTACTGGCTCCAAAACCAATACCATGTTCAAGTTCCCCTGACCATCACACTCCATAGGTTCCTGGAAACTGAAGATTTTGAACACTACTGTTTTATTTATAACCATTCATGCTAACCATTCCAAAGCTGGGCAAGTCAGAACTGCCAGTGTTAACACAGACTTACAGAAATGTGGTCAGAGAGGCATACGGAGACAATTCAGCACCCATCCATTCCCAAGGAACCTCTCTCAAAGTGAAAACAGTAGACAAGACTAGTAGTTCACCACAACCGGTCAGTTATGGCATACTTTTGAAGCACAACCATATAAAAGATGAAGAAGGCCAAGAAGGTAAGTTTTGCTGCAGCTAGGCTGAGCTGGAGCATGTCCAGAGAAGGGCAATGAAGCTGGTGAAGGGTCTTGAGAGCAGATCTTATGAGGAGAGGCTGATGGAGCTGGGGTTCTTTAGTCTGGAGAAAAGGAAGCTGAGGGGAGACCTTATCACTCTCTACAACTGCCTGAAAGGAGGTTGTAGCGAGGTGGGTGTTGGTCTCTTCTCCCAAGTTACTAGCAATAGGTCTAGAGGAAATGGACTTGAGCTGGATCAGGGGAGGTTTAGATTAGATGTGGTCAGGCATTGGTCAGGCTGCCCAGAGAGGTGCTGAAGTCACCGTCCCTGGAGGTGTTAAAAAAAAAATGTGTACATGTGGCACTTCAGGGCATGGTTTAGGAGGCATAGTGGTGTTGGGCTGACAGTTGGACTTGATAATCCTGGAGGTCTTTTCCAATTTTAATGATTTGATGATTCTATGATCATAGGGAAGTCCAGCTTTAGTTTCTTTCCACTGTGCTGCCAGAACCTCAGCGAATTCCATGAGGAAAGCAGCTATGGATAGGGAAGAAAGTGAGGCAGAAAGAAGAATGAGTTGATACATAGGGTAAGGGGCACAAGGAGCTGGCTCCAACGGCACATAAAACATTGGGCATTTTCTCAAGGAAAAGACTGCTCCAGAAAGGGTGGGAATGTTTGGAATGGATGAGAAAAATAAAACTCAAGATCTATCTTCAGACTAATCTATAGGACATTGGCTTTCTCGAGGTCAGCTCCCTGCCTGTTGCATCCATCCTTTCACTCATGAATCCATCAATGTACTCCTCCAAATAAAATTATTTTAAAATTGAAAAGGTTCCTTTATCTACCATGTAGAAGTAAATCGAAGATTGCTCTCTTTGAAAAGTTTGTTGTTTTGGGTTTTTTTGGTCATTTTGCCCTCATTAAATGTCATAGTAATAAGCAATAAATAAATTAAAGGTACAATGACAGACAGAAAAAATTAATCGTAAGATCTTTGGGACAGAAGTTGAATCTTTGTTGCAAGAGTTTGCAGTAAACAGTGAATTTGTGACCAGAGGCCCTAGATGCTGTTGGATTACAGACTTTAGAATAACAGAATTTCAATGCTGGAAAACACTTTAAACAGCTATCTATTTCACACTTAGCTACAAATAATAAATAAAAAAGATTTTTCAACTCTTGCAGTCCGTTGAAAACACTGACTCTAGCACATGCTTTCCCTAGGTTTCCTCACTAATCAATGGAGAGAGACAGTTCTGTCCTGAAGGCAATTCCGGTCACCTTAGAGCCGACCTTACTTTAGTGATGGGGGTTTCTCAAGTCAATTCAATCTGTTTCCCATTTCTCCATGAGTAGCCAGAACCTGTATTCAAAATTGTGAACTATATCATTGCCAATATCTTGCATTAGAAGCTCCAAAATTACATTGTTAATGAGAATTCATTTTAATTATACTTTAAAACATGGTAGGTTATACATGCACATATACATACATCTATCCAGGCTGATGCATTTATTTCTTTAGTAAGCTTTGTGTATTTTTACATATTTAAGCTTTGACAGAAAGTAATAGTCTAGGCATCTTTCTTAGTGTATAAACTGAATATAATTTGTATTGAATTTTCATTATAACTCCTGACTAAAAATATTTCAATAATTCAAGGGGCCTTGTGAGGGGAAGATGTTAAATAACAAAATAGAACATACACTTCTTTTTAGCTATCAACACTTAGTGTCTTCTACTGCAGCATTGACTCAGATCAAATATCAAATGGTAGCATACATTTTATAAAATGACCGACTATTTGGTTATCTTATCAAATCATGATGAACTAATTTTGCTTATGAAATTAATCATAACTTGTAAATGTTAAATTGGTGCATTTTATATAAACAGCTGTCAGCCTTTCATCTACCACCTAGACCCTCAACGGACAAATGTTGAAACCAGTGTCCTTATTTCCATTTTCACCTGAATTGTACTGAACAGAAATAATTTTGAACAAAATTAACTTCTATTTTCCCAAATATTTTTAAAATGTATTTTCAACTTACCTGACACTCTGTCTAGAAATGCTTTACTGGTGGCTCAGCAGGAACACAGCAAGTAAAGAGACCACAGTGGCTTGGCTAGGGGACAATGGCAGGTATGTTCTCCAGTGGTGCGTGGGAATAACATGGTGGGATGTCTATGTTGGGAGCAGAGTGCTAAGATCAAAACTGGGTGTGAATTGTAAGAGCAACA
>VZTV01032730.1:0-18593 GCA_013400875.1 Anhinga rufa | reverse complement strand
AATTACTGCTTTGATAATAACAATCTGGCAGCTTTTCAAATGCCTTTANGGGCTGGACAAGATGATCTCTTGAGGTCCCTTCCAACCCCTACTGTTCTGTGATTCTGTGAAGAGTAGCTGGCTTTACTCTGAAAGCCTCTACATAATCTGGCTCCTAGGCTCAGAGTTACTCTTTTACTCCTTACTCTCCCCAGTAATGGGGATCTTTAAGTCAGTAAATCATCGGTGATTCTATCACTCCTCCACATAATGTTGCCTGCAAGAGGATCTCATTTTATAAACCAGCTTTTCTCCAGTGCCAAGAAGGTATGTAAAATCAAAAGTAAAAGGAGAAATGGTGTCATGATGGCAAGTACACTGTGCTCCAGCTGCTCAGCTGGTAGGGCAGAACCCTGGGGAAAAAGGAAGCTTTCATTTTCAGTACCTTGCTTACACTAGGGTTTGAACAGTAACTTCAGACTAGCAGATTGTTTTGTAAATAGTTCTGAGTAAGACATTTGCAACTGAACACTCAAAACTTGGTTCCAAGCTATTTAAGTCGCCTCTGCTTCCAGTTTCTGGCAGTTTTTCTGACTTGGCTCTGAACCTTCTGACTGTGCCCATCTCTATTTTCATGTCTCTGCTTGAAAAATCCCATTTCTTATCCAAAGACTAAAAGTATTGCCTTTCCCAAAAGCCCAGGTCTGTTGTGTGTCAGTTCTTCTCAGCAAGGTGACTGGCTGAAAACTTAGTTGTTATTCAAACTTTTCATTTCACAGCAATTCAGATTCTCATTAATTTGCTTCCATCAGAAGTTCAGCTTGTGAGACCTGTGATAATAGTCTTCTCTTATTGAAATCAAGGCTTCCTGGGCTCATCATCACTCCATCTGTTTTGTATTTCAGATGTTTCTGCTGTCATGGATCTTTCTGGGTATATTTATTGTTATCACAGGGTTGCCAAATGCATGTTATGGTAGCTGCTTTCCTTACCCAGTGCCTGCAAAGGAACTGCTCTTTGGATTCCACTTTAATAACATCCATGATTAAAGTTGTCAGCTGAAGGCTTTGTAACCACAACACCTAAGTATGTTTTTAGTTTCCAGCATAGAGTTAAGAACAAAATATTTACACACACACACACACACACCAAATATCAAAAATCTATACGAAAATTGTTCTGTTAGGTATGATGGAAAGATAAAAATAATGGATAAAACACAGTATAAGTGGTGATCTGAAGAACCCTCACTAGCATGTGTGTGTATTTTTTGGAGTTTGGTACATTGAGTTCACTGAATCCATTTTTTTTCGAAAGATGAGGTACTGACAGGGAACCCAGTAAGATCCACTGCTCCCCCTTCTGACCAAATAACATTTGCCTAAGCCTATAAAGAACTCTGTGAGAGTCTTTGTACATTTATTTTGATGTACATGTGTAATTTTAAGCACCTAAAATTATACAACTGTAGAAAATAAGGCTGAAAAGGCCTTCAATTAGGTATCTTGTTCATCTCTCTGTCCCAAGATGCAGCTTCACCTTAACTATTCTTGACAGATTTTTCTTTAAAATACTTTTAAAAATTTCCATGAGGTTTCAGAGCCTCCCGAGCTGATCTGGTCTGTATCACATCATACTTGCTGTTAGAAAATGTCTCGAGGTTCCAAAACAAGTATCTGCTGCTTCAGCTGAGGATGACTTCCTCTCTTCCATTCTCAGTGTAACTTATGTCCTTTCTTGCCACCACCTTTTATGTATTTGAATACTGTTGCCATATATGCCATTAGGGTTTTCAACAGCAGACTAAGCTTTTCCTGTTCCTGTAGCTTTACTCAGACACTGAGTTTCCTAGACTTCTAATCACTGAGAATTACTGCTAGCCTTCATGGGGATTACCCATGTGCTTAAAGCTACCTGCATATTTAAGTACTGTGCTGAACTGGGGACTTCATTCCTAGCATTGTCCAAGGCTGTCAATCACATGCTGGTCTAGTTTAATTGCATGACACTTCAGTTAATTACTGCTTTGATAATAACAATCTGGCAGCTTTTCAAATGCCTTTAAACTTGTAACTGCAGGTAAAAACTACCATATTTTGCTGGTGAAGGACAACCAGTGCCAAACTGTTGTGAACCTCATCTACCTGACCAGCTGGCAGAGTTTAACTTACAGTGTCATAAGGTATTTCCTTAACAGTGAAGGCATGAACAGTGTGTACTGGAAACTGGTATTCTTAAGATGTCTAGAAGCAAATTATTTTGCCAATAAACAGCCATGTCCATCCAATACCTAATGCTTACTGAGACATTGGCACAGAGATACATCCCCACCCTTATCCATAAAGAGGTTCAATCCCCTCCATTTTAGTACACAAGATGAGGCAGACAGAATAGCATCTGTGGTAGCTAATGCACACCAAGTGTATGCAATCAAGCAAAACAAAGAAATCAGCAAGCAATACATGCACATAAAATACTATAATGAAAACTTAGGAAGACAGAGACCAAGTGGGAAGAAGATAGAATGTAAACAGAGACTAAGCAATTGCCAGAGTCAAGAGCAATCAGCTCACAGGAGGGAGGGCAGTGAACTATGGTTGGGTTGGTGTTAAAGGGGCTATTAGAATTACATGCTCCTACTTCTGTTCTCTTTACTGTAGCTATATGCAGTGTCAGTATAACCCTTCAGCTTTTCCTAAAACAAATGCACAGTGTCTGCACAACTGAACAACAACAATCTCGTGAAAAAAGACCAGCATCTAGAAGCAATACAAGTAAGTGTACAAAAAAATACCGACATGTACAGCTCCCAACTTAGCAATAAACAAGCATATGATAAAATACAAGAGAATTGTTTGTCATGTACTTGTGTGCATGTGAAATATCCACAGAATATTTCTGTGTCAAGTATTCAGGAACTGTTAGGGACAACTGTGAACAGCATTTTAAATAATTAGAAAGAATATGCTGACTGTCTTTTCAATGCATTTTTTAATACTTTTACCTAGGATCTGCATTTTTAAAACATCAGTGGGAAAACACAGTCAACATTCATTTGTGGAATATATTCTAAAGATGCTCTGATTTGAAAACATACCCATCTCTTCATGAAAGAGCTTCCTGATTTGGTGACCACCTCTTGGGATTCCTCCACCTGAGATGATGAACATTAAGTCACAGTTTAATCACTTACAGCATCAGTTCAAACATGGCTCCATTTGTGGGGCATAAATGTAAAGGGAGTCTTAGATTGCAGTTGCATTGATTCTAGTAATGGCTTTAATGGGCCGAAACACTGAAGAAGGCTGCATCTCCCACTTAGCTGCTTCCCACAAAGAAAACACTCGAGGAGCATTTAACCTTATCCCACTTTTCCTACTTTTCTCCTATCCAAATTATACAGATGAAAACAATTCTTGCAAATTAATTAAATTAAATTAGTTGTTGATATAAAGTCATAAATCCCCATGAAATCAGCTAAGCTAAATTGCCCATGTGGTTTTGCTGTTTCAAAAATAAGTGCAGCAATGATTAATAGCAGCAATGGGGTTTATCACGGTGACTTCAGGGTGTGGGGTTTGATCCTTCACATTTTGCATGATAAGTCATTGCAACTTCTCCATCTTATCTGTGAGGATGGTTCTTGCACATAGGTTTACTTAGAAAAGGAAAAGTAAATATTTCTGAGTATGATATATACATGAACCATGTCCTTACTAATTTGTTCTTCCTCAATGGTATTGTTTCTGTGCTCCTGGTGACACACCCGAGTCTTAGGAGTGCATCACAGAATGACTTTACCATTTTTTCCTGCTTCTGAAATTTGGCAATATGCATGGCTACATATCTTTGGTGGACTCGGGTTCATGACAAAAGAAAAACATATGAATTCTTTAGCTTCTTGAGGTCATTTCAACTTCTTCACTGCCTGGTGGAATCTCTGTACCTCAGGTTGGTTGTCTGGTGTCAAAATTAGACTACAGGCTTGACCGTTAAAAATCTATACTACATCTGGAATAATGAGACTGGCAGAACTGAGGGACACTGCCTGTAGCACTGAGCAGAAAGGGCAGCATCTTCACGTGCAGTTTTCCCAGCAGTGCTATGCAGTGACTCTGATGTTATGTGATTGGTGAGGAGAACTATTTATTTGTTTTAAGTGGAACCTGAAACTTCTCAAGAAGGCAACAGCAAAACACCAAGACCTTCCAGTAACAGGTACTGGCAAAAACATTCTGTCTGGAGAAGTTATCCTCCTCTTTGCCATTTCCAACCTCTGCCTATTTTCTTTTTTTTTTAAACATGTCATTAGAAAATCAGCAATTACAGCTAGGTACACTAACTGGTAATGCAAACTAGTAGTAGTTCCTGTATTATAGCAATATTTGTGAGAAAGCATGTCTCTTTAGGTTTGAGAGAAAAGCTTAGGACAAGGAAGTGTTAGACCAGAGGTAGTTTAACAGCTTCTAGGCTTGACTTTAGAAGTGAGAATCCTGCTTTAAGGAAAAAAAATTCTGACCCAAAATTCCTTGCTAAAATGGAAAAGAAAGATGTCAACAAACAAAATAAACTACACAGCAGATTATGATATTCTCGATTACTCTTTGTACCCATATATCACACATGATTAAGGAGGGTGCACCCATATGTGCACAGTTGATCTTAGAAAATTTAATCCCACATAGGACTTCCTACCCAGACATCAGTCTGGACAGTTTTAAGGTTAGTCATGCCTGGTTTCACAGACTCAAGAAGAGGCAGGGTATATGCTAGCTAAAATTCCAGGGTGATCTATCTGCTGATCTAATTCCTGTGGAGTCTTTCAAGAGAAAACTTGTAAATGCATACCCATGTGTTGAGTTACCACCAAGCATTTAACAATGATGAAGTAGCTTATTCTGGCATATGTTACCCATAAAACACTTGTAATTAACTCAAGGAAAAAATGCACTAAACTTTAAAACATCAAAACCAGAATTACTCTTCTTTTAGCTGTGAACATACTGGGAGATTTCCAGTTGCAGCAGTGTTACTTGAAATGGTATGGCATGGCTGTCATCAAAGAGGTTGATGATGAAGAGAGCTTTGTTCAGTGAGTATTGACAGGCGTGCTGGAGGTCACTGATGCCAGGA
Organism: Anhinga rufa; assembly: GCA_013400875.1. Taxonomy (NCBI): domain Eukaryota; kingdom Metazoa; phylum Chordata; class Aves; order Suliformes; family Anhingidae; genus Anhinga; species Anhinga rufa. Next base: position 13,481 of record VZTV01032730.1, on the reverse strand, counting down.
CACAACCTCAAAGCTACGTGGGCTACCAATGGGAAGAGGTCCCCAGTTAAAATGGGCAGCACTTGCTAACTTGGTTCACCAAAGAATTTTCTTTCTTCACTTTCTTCAGCATTCCTTGACACCATTGAAGCCAAATGTTCTTCAGCCAAAATACAGTTTCCTTAATGTGTTGAGAGGGAGACCAATTGCCTTCTCACACATCAAACACAGTGCGAAACACTTATGTTAATGCAGTCAGCTGCAATTCCAGTATCTCAGCACCACATGAAATCATACCATTAGCTCACTCCATATGCCACACTTCTAATAACTGCCATCGGGAAAGTATAGTTCTGCTTCCCTTCAGTTCAGTAGGAAGTTTCTCAATGACTTCAAATGTCACAAGGGCTAAGCTGCCCCTCTGCAGTAAGGCAACATGACAATGGTAAAAATAACTAAAGAGCCATCACTTCAACCCATTGAGGTTCTAAGAAAATATTACACACTCCTCAGTAAAGCTCTTTCTGTATGCCTATGTAGAGAAAGGGACTCAAAATAGTTACTTCAGATATGAACATGAATAGAAAATTTGCACTGAAATTACTTTGGAAATAACTGGAACAGAAGTAAAGCAGCTCACAAACAGTGAAATATCCAATTTTAAACAGGCCATAACTGGCATAAACAGTATATTTTGCTCAAGAAACTAGGAGAAGTCAAAAAGCTTCACTGCACGTTTTACTTGCTAAAGAAAATGGCACAGAAGACATTCTTATTGCCTTCCTTATAGCTGAATATTTTGAGAGAAGGGGTGATAAGCAAGTATTTATTGAGTTCCCATTGTCTGTGAGTACTTTAAGACTTTTGACTTTTAAAGAATTTGCTTCAACCTTTATATTAAAGAGTGAGAGTTTCACACCTGTTCACAGTTCTTGGTGAACTGCCTGCCTCACAATCCTGAGGCAGCTGTCCTTAGGCATGTGATATTGTTTGCACGAATAATACACAGACATCTCCCCCATATCACAATTATGCACACTTAAAACATTATGTAAGTTACTAACTGTATGACCAGGAAAACAGGAGAGAGCTTTAAGCCAGCTCTCACATGAGTGTATTAACCTGTGAGCCTGGTTTGCCACATAAGCAGGGTCAGTGCCTGACAACATTGCCACATTGAAGTCTCAGCCCTCCAGATGTGACTTTATTGTCAGCAGTATTCAGAGATGGAAAACTCCCATGAACGCCACATTCATATTTTATCCTCAGGAAAACACCTCTAAATTTTTTACTTTATAAGGCTTTCTCTAGCCTCAGGTAAATGACCTAATTTGTCTGTTAATAACAGGGAGGAAGTGTATTTTTAAATCCTGCTTGCTGATGCTGCAGTTTGGTAGGGAAGAAGGTGTGCTCCGTATAACAATTATTTGTTCTAAACCAAAACAATAATTAGTGACGCTGCTGAAGTGACAATGGACACTACTAACTCACGTCTACACTCACAGCAAAAGTGAAACCCCCAGGAGTCCAGGAAGAAGGTAAGGTGTGCACCTCCACCTGTGCTTACCTGCTCACTGGATGACTTGTTTGGTACCCCAGTTTAATCCACTGGGTCCACCCAAGGCCTACAGACTGTGGGATACTGCACTCAAGCTATCTCGTCTGCACTAGCAAATAAACCATGTCCACTTTTTCAGCTTCACCAATTTCAGTAGCACAGATAAATGAGAGCAACCTGAGTTACATGCTCACAGCATGAAATTAACTTTTGTATTAACTATGTGAGAAAATGAAATGACTCTTCAAGCTCCACTACAATCCAAATACCTTTAACACAAAAATATGATCAGACCATCACAGATGACAAAAACTGTACCAGGGACTAGTTTGGGCAAGGGCTTAGTTTTAAAAGGCTTGACTTTTCTTATAATAATGATCAATCAGTTCTCCAACAAAGACAAGAACATTGAAGGTCTGTTTATTGTTTCCTTTGTCTGGTACAGTCTCGTAAAGACTTCAAACTAATTTTTGGCATGACTATGTCAGAGAAAATCCCACAAGCAGACACAAAACCAAAACAGTCTTATACCATTCCCTTTTATTAGCACTGTGCCTCACCCACTTGGTTATTCGCACATGCAGCAACAAGAACTAGGAAGCCTATCTCAGCTGGCTCTTACATTATCTTTTGTAATGGCAAATTGCAGTGCCTCTCAGCTACAATAGATTATGTCAGTTTTTCTTTTCAAGACAGGAACATTGAAAATCGAAGTAAAAAATAAGGGATAGGTCTAAGCAAACCACAGATGTAAAGCAGAAAAGGCACAAAATTTTACTTTTGCTATAGCTTCATGCTGATGTCATTCTAGGGACTTCACTATAAATACTGGATATTTACACCATTATGAGAGCAGAATCTATCTCCCAAGGACAGGTTTTGTTGCAGCAAACTGGTTTTACTCCAGGAATCTGGTTTACAAAGCCCTTCCCTTGATATACTTTATACAGCTATAAGCAAGTCAGAACATTTTTCTGAGGAGTGAATTGCAGCCAGCAAAAACACAGCCCTAGGCCCATGCTGAAGTGGGTAGGATTTTAAACATTTCTGCAGCAGTTAATGGTTAAGTACATAAAAACACTCCACCCTCCTGCCTCAGGCAAGAGAGAATATGCAGACAGTGCAGAGCCTACTTCATGCATCGGGATACATCATTTGGCTTTAAACAAGATAACAGATTTCAGAAAAATGAGGGAAGGGGATAATGTGTATGTGCCTTAAGACTTAGTATGTTGACTAACATCTCCGTTACTCTTTGGCATTGTTTAGGGACAAAAGGCCTGGCCATTGTGCACAGCCAGCTGTTAAAGAGAAGTTTTGTAATGCTCCTGGCACCCTGGAAGAAAAGAACCCATAAGGGTCAAACTGGAGTCTCTAAACCCAAAGACAATATCGTTTACTATCACTTTCCACTTCGACTTTGCTACTACAGATGATGCCTATAGGAGAATGTAGCATGTTCTTGTCCTGTCGGTGCTGATGTGTGAGCCCTAGTGCTCTTCTGGTAATATAAGATTAATGAAAGAGAGGATACACAGAAAGTATCTTTCAATTGTGCAGACAAACTGGTGTAAACTGAAAAAAAAATCCAATCACTAAAATGTCATCTTAGAAACACCAAAGAAAATAAAACCAGGAAGCACATTTTCCTTCTGGTTCTTTAGGGAAGCGAGTTCCTCTGAAGGAAAGCAGTATGTTCAGCAAATAGAGCTCAATAATTTTATTACCCAGTGCACAATTTCCTACGCATTTTTTCTTTTATTTTGCTTACTCCAAACTATCCTGATCACAAAAGGAATAAAAAAAAAAATCAAAAGAATAGCATTATAATGCTTAATAAAGACTCTATTGTAATAAACTTGCTAGCTGCGTGCACATACCAGTGAGCTTAACTGAACAGTATGAGAAACGCTCTACAGTGTGTCATAAACATGCCAGTATCAATAACACATGGATAATCTCTTTTCCTCAAGGGAAACAGATGCACACCTTTTCAGAGGAAGGTTTCAGTCTGTCTCCTGTTTGCCTTCAATAAGTTGTGGGTAAAATAATATCCATCACTATTGGATTTCTGCAGTACTGGATAGTCACTGGAGAGTGACTTGATAATACTCTAACTCCCAGCTCTGTCAGGGATCTCCTGCCAGATCCTGGACAATTCATGTTTTTTCCAGTACTATGTGTAAACACCAAGTAAACCAATAGGTAAATGTGGTAAACACAGCTAAATATTTAATACCAAACTGAAACAGAATCCTTCCCTAGGGTGATTACCCATCAGTGAATACTGATGATAGTATTTCCTTTTCTCTATTCTGTGTAGTATATTAATCTCGTAAATCCAGTGTATGGAACTGCCTTTCTATATTCACAGTCTCAAGCAGATTGTAATCCTTACTTGGGGTGGGGCACATGGGCATTGCTCTAATAAAGTAGCAATGATAATGCACAGGATGACTTTTTCGTATGTTATGTTCCTGTAAAATCTTACTGGAATCTCAGCTGGCAAATGATCTAAAACCTCAACCTTTCTGTTGTTCTTGTGCAACTCAACTGTTAACATGTCTGTACAGCAGAGCATGAGTAATTTAAAGAAAGGACCATCCTTGAGACAGAAGGAAATATGTTGGGGACTTGGAGACATGCCATCTCAAAGCTCCAGCGTATTTGAGATCCAACCCACTTGATAAATTTGCAGCGGAAGTTCTATTAGCACTTCTACTATTGCACTCAGGAGTCCATTTTTAAAACACTAAACCAAAAAAAAAACTTTGACATTAAATTAGCTGCAGGTATTAAAAAAAAAACTGCAACAAGAAAAGCGGTAGGTTTAAAAAATGCCTCCAAACTGCCTCAACAGCTGAGGTATCGTGCGAGTTTTTCGCTAGATGGTTATAACTGATCATACAACTTAGTCACATAATCTAACTTCCCACATTTGCTACTAAGAATATTATTTCTAAATCAATTTCACCCATAGATAGTCAACTCCTGTACAAGGAGTAATCTAAAGGTCCCAAGTTCTCAGATTTCCCAAAGTGACTTGTTGTAGATGGGCTTTGAATGTTTATATACTTTTTACTGTAGGAGAAAAAAAGGTTGCTATCATACCAGTGAAATTCTAATTGAAGTGAGAGAATCTATGTATACTTAGGGTCAAAAGCACAGCAACTAGTAACATGTTATCACACCTACACTCAGTGCTTACTCACCTCTCAGTGCAAGAGGGTATCTTGTCTCAATTCAATGGGAGTTACACAAGGCGAAGAGAAAATTGAGCACCCTCATCTGCGGTTGTGAGGAGGAACCAGGCAGGAAATTAATGCATTTCTGCAACACAAATTAAAGGCATGATCTAGCAAGAGCATGCGGGTGCATATATTCCACATGCAACACTCAGCACAGCTGTGAGGCCTGGATGCACAGCATGGAGCAGTTTGGCTGTGGACAATGCTGGAGGAGCCACTGATACACCATTTACACACAGCGGGCTGGGCACTATCGCCATTATGGCTTCTGCAGCTCATTTTCTCAATCCTGACAGTTATATTGGACAAACATTTTGTACAAATCAGTTTTGATAAACGTAAATCCATGTGGGGAAACCAGGTCTGCAGCATGGAAGGGAAGTTTGCTGAGATAGATACAAAAATCACTTCAGCAGCACCTTTGAGAGTCAGGGCACTCTCTAACCCTGCTCTGAACTGCACGACTGCAACTACAGCTGGGGCTGCTCTTTGTCACAGCCACAGTCTACCTGCTGTTTTTTCCAGTCAAGTTTCTTCATTTTCACACCTTTCCCCTTCCCTCACACCCAGGACAGTGTCGTTCAGATCTGACTTCTGCTGGTGCAATCCTTGGGTACAGTCCTTCCCCCTTCTGTGAGGAGGCAGTGCCTGAGTGATGGGTGGCTCGAGGTGGAGAGCTGTGGTTCCCATGTCTGTGCTGAAAGACTGTGCTGGGCCCGCCATGCCATGCATGCAGGGTAGTGCCCTAAGCTGAGGCTGGAGCCCTGCTCCCTGGCACAGGGGCACTTGTGGTGGGATGGCACCCAGCCTTGCGCAAAACCCCAGCCATAAGGTGGCAGGCCCATGGTGGGCACAGCATGGCTTTATAAGCCCAGCTGCAACAGAAGAGCATACGAGGTCCCCAGGGATGGCCGCACCGGGGGCTCCGCACGCCTTGCTCTGCCCGCCACCTTTGCGGAACCGGCGCCCAGCCCCGCATTTACCGCCCGCCCACAGAGCAAGCTTCGCGAGCCCGCCCGCACCACAGCGCCACAGGGCCTTTCCCTGCGCGCAGACGCACTGCCGGCGCGCTGGCGGCCCCCTCCCCTTTCCCCCGGAAGCGGGAAATTGGAGCGCGGAGGGTGGCGGTTGGGGGATGTCTGCTTCTGTTCTTCGCTTTTGAGGGGAGCGGGTTCTGCACCCCGTGGTGTCGATGTAGAGGGTCCTTCAGGGCTGTCTCCTTCCTTGGCCCCCGCCGGGCTGGGGGCCGCTGCGTTTCCCGAGGGGCCTCCCCCGGCTCCGCGCCGTGTGAGCGGCCTCTGCCTGGCGCTGCTCTTCTGGGGAGCCTCCTGGCCTTCCGGCGTGCATCGCCTCGGAAAGAGCTTCCCGTGTCTCCGCCTCTGTTTGCGGGCTGCCCAGCCTTCTTTCTGCCTCCTCTCTCTGGGGTGGAAAAGTAGCTAGGGAAAAGTTGTTACGGAGTGTTTAACAGAGAGTGTTAATAGAGTTAATAGAGGAGAACGTAAAAAGAGTGAGTGGTGGTACATAAGCAGAAGACAGGTAGGTTGCATCGGGGGCTTACCCAAAGTGCAAAATCAAGTAAGTACTGAAGGGCAAAATTGTCTTTTCCCTTTCTAGCCCAAGCTTTCCTTACTTGCTGGATAGAATTATTTTTCTGTGTGATAAATAGTATCACTGCTTGAGAATGTAAAGGATTCTTAGGCTGAGATATTGGGGAAGGATTTAAGGGTGCGAGAGTATGGGAACGTGCTGCCAAAGTTAAAGTAACGTCATTTGCTAATCATTGGCAAAGACATTCGTTGTAGTCATGGTCATTTGAAGACAAACAATCTGCATTATTATGTAAAGGCAGAGAGTCACAGGATTTCTTTTGAAAGAGTTGAACGAGTCTACTGAAGTAGCTCTTAGGCTTGAATTTATTTTGCTGCTTAGTAAGATTCATTACATGTTTGTGACATGCTGTATAGGTAGGCATGATGTAGCTTTTTCAAGGCTCTTGCTTACATTAAGAAATGATAGTGATAACTTGCATTATATTTGATGGGTGCTATGGGTTTCCTGTTTAATTGATAGATTTGCTGAAATACCCAATTAACTAGACTTTCTTTACTAAAATCTGGGGTTTTTTTTTAATAGAATACCATATGTTGAATTTTGAACAACTAGGGGGAATGTTGACTTGTAAGATAAAGGAGGATCTGCGTCCTTTGGTATAGAGCCAGCAAGACCAGGGTTGCTGGATTAGTATGGCTTTGGCATATTGAAGCTTTGGTACCTCTCATCTCTGAAGAGGAAGCCCCTTGAGCCAGTTTTGCGTTGGCCTTGTGTCTGGTTTGCAGGATTTTATTTTTAAGAGGCTTCTGTTTTGAAAATCCTAATTGCAATTTGCAGGTAAACAGAGGTGTAGTTGACAATTTGTAGTTGACAATTTGACAATTTGTAGTTGACAATTTGACATTAAATGTTGCCAAATCACTTTGGAGTTAGTACCTGCTGAGAGGTATGACTTACCATTTTAATTAAAGTGCTTTTCTGAGTGAACTGGGGATGCTTGCTTTTAATCTAAAATTCTACTGTGTAATTACTTTTTTAAGCAGCATCCCCAGAAGGATCAGATGAGACTGGATTATTTTCACAGACGTGGGTACCCACTTATTTTGTTTTATAGAAAAGATGAATGTTTATACATGTGGACAACAAAAATCTTATGGCTCCCAATAATCCTTTTATCACTACTTGGGATGCAGTTAAATGAAAGGACTGGTTCTTCACAACCTGGTGTAGTAGGGATTATTCCTTTGTGTGAGACAAGCAGCAAGGGTCATTCAGGTTAAGAAAATACAGTTTGTTTGGAGTGAGCTTTTTTGATGAGTTCGATGTTGCAGGATCTGACCTTGGATTTATAGGCATAATACAGTGGGTTCAAGTGCTTCCTAAGTTGTCTTTTTAACACTTGAAAGAGGATATCAGATAGAAAAAGAAAAATATAATGGTGAACATCTGTAAGATGACTTATATTTTTAATCTTTTTAAGAAAAAAAAATTCCATAGAGCTCTGAGTGAGGGAAAAATAATATACAAACTAAATAGTACGATACTTTATACCAGTTACTAGTGTCATTCATCCTCTTGAATAAAAACCATTCATAAAGCAAGATGCTACTTAGCACATGAAACAGTTGTGTAACTTATGCAGATATCTCTTTGAACTTAACAATTAGAAAATAAGCCTTAGTATTTGTTACTAGATCTCTTTACTAATTTCTGCAGCCACATGGCTCATTATAATCAGATGAAAATGGCACCATACATAATTCATTCTGTCTTCTAATAGAAACTGCTATCCATCTCGAGATGGAAGAACTGGTGTTTGATAAATTGACATCATCTTTGTGCAATACTCCAAAGGACTCTGGGAGAGCAGCTCCACAGGGGACTAGTTCAGGGAAACAGGTATGAAAACCTATTTGTTTTTCCAGTAATGCGACTCTTCATAGTAACAAAAATGCTTGTGAAATCCACAAGTAGTTAGAAATCACCAAGATGCTGTTTGCTGGAAGACTAAAGATAGGTAGCTTATATGTAAGTTTCAAGGCTGTCCGGGTGAGGAATATGCTTGGTGTACTTTGCTCTGAATATGCAGATGTTTGCTGTGAATACAAAGTGATGGAGCAGTATACCTAAAATGCCATCCTAATAAATTTAAATACTATTTAGGTTTTGTGGTGGGTTTTGATGTTGGTTGGTTGGTTTTTTTAATCTGTCATCTTCAGGTTTCTCAAATCCTAGTTTTCTGGGTTGCTGTGTATGCAGAATGACTTTCTGTGACTTCTGCTTGCACTTGAACAAAGTACACCGCTTTCAGTTTTTATACTGTCCATAATGCTGAGCCCTACTTTGGTGTACATCTTAGCATGCATTATGGTGATGCTGTCATGCTCAGCATCTGGACCTATACAGGACAGGGCTAGTTTGCAAGTGTTCCTTAACTAATCCCTCTCTCCCATATTTTAGTATATTTTCACAGGTAAAAGTGTTAGACACAGATTATAAAAAAACCAAAAAGTTATTTTGAAGAAGAATCACTTTTTAGATGCTTGTCAGTGAAGGATCTCAAAGCATGAACAAGTCAAAATTATACAGGAAATTTCTAATACTCTCAAGTAGAATACAGATATTTTACACTAATGCTAATACAGAAAGTGTATGTGTGGTGGGATGGAACAGCAAAAACCCTCCATCCCTTATCTCCATTAAACTATAGGAGGAAATTGAATATGATGGAATAAAATAAGCCAAGCTGAAATATGCTGTGTATCTTCTACACAAAGACTAGATGAGTAGGTTTGCCTCAACAGAATACAGGATTCGCTCCTAGAAAATGTGGAGGTACATCTTTCTGTATCTTGCAGCTGTGTGTGCAAACACTTGTGAAAGGAAGAAGTTAACTCTATGTTTGTGAAAGCTGTAGTGAGAATTAGGAAGTCTGGCTTTACAGTGACCTTTACATATATGACATATTCTATGTAAATAATAACCAGGGTAAACAGTTCTTTGAAATTTGATCCAAAGATTAGATTATCATGATCTTTCTGGAGTCGTTTTGTTGTTATTTTTTTTTTTTTTTTATAGCCACTGAGTGCAGTTCTGAGGGAACGATTAAGGAAAACAAGACGTTCATTTAATGCTAATTTTACAGTGGCAAAGAGGCTCAAAATAGACACTGAAGAAAAAGACTGTGCTGACAAAGGGTGCCTGCCAAAGACAAGTACAGATTGTTCCAGATTACAAGATGGTTCTGAAAACCTGGAAAGAAATGGCACTGGACATACACGTGTCAAAAGTTCCTTACAGGAAAATGATATCTGTGGATCAGCAGAGAATTCTTATGAGCTACAGGCTGATCTTGGTCAGAAAGAGCCGCTGCAAGAAAAAGTAAGGCTGGTAAAACAAGTGCAAGAGAAGGAAGAACTACTTCGAAGGCTCAAACTGGTTAAGATGTACCGATCTAAGGTGAGGCAAACTTCTGAAAAAGCACTTTTAAGTCATTCTTGGAAATATAATTCATAGTGTAATCATCATTTATTGATTTAAGTAACAATACTGACTTGTGTTTTTTTGGTGTGGTGTTTGTGTATTGTCTCAGTTTAAGGCATGTTATAAAAATAGATATGCAGGGTATATTTAAAAAAACCCCATTTTTCAGCAAATGATAAATCTTTTTCGTTTTGTCTCAATTTCAGAACAACCTCTTTGAACTGCAGGCTTTGATAGTGAAATGGAGAAGTACTACCCAGCTGATGCTGTATGAACTACAGTCAGCCTTTTCTGCAGATGGCAAGAAAGTGAGTCTCACTCAGCTGATAGATACTTTTGGATTAGAAGACCAGTTATTGCACTACAGCAGAACAGAAGAAGATTTTGTAGATATGTAATCTACAGGTGCAAAGCTTTCAGTTACACACAGGCATGAGCAGAAAAGACTGAATGAATTCTGACTGTATAAGAAGTGTTGATTAGACAGTGGACTTTATGCTTTGAGGTTAAGAGGTTTTCTCAGGAGATACTTGTAAAGCTATGTATTTAGATACAGTAGGCACTGTAAAAGGCCTACTTCATGGAAAAGATCCATCTCATGCTGTTTTGGAAAACCTGGCTCGAAAACTTGATCAATGAATACTTATTTAATAAAAATAAAATTAAATCAAGTCATACTTCAACAGGTAGAAAGCAGTCTCTTCTTTAATGAGTCTTTGCATGGTTACTTGTCTTGAAATAATAAACTTAAATTAATTGTCATTTCTGTTGATGTTCAGATGGGGAAGAGTTCAGTTCTTTGTTCATAGATACATCCCCATCTTACAAATTTCTTCCTGCTGTCAGTCAGTGAATGACAGCATTTTGTGAGTTAAGTAAAGAAAACTGATTTTCATGTTGTTATATTCTGAAGCTGCACTGAGATGTTCTTAATAGCATTAATTATTACTGAGGGGAGTGTGCCTTAATGCACTCGTTTTCAGGTACTGGGCCAGACAGTTATCTTCAGGGAAGCTGTCTCTTAAGCATTCTGCCACAGCCTGAGATAATTGAAGGAAAGGCAAGAAAATTACAGCCAACATCTGTCTACTCTACTACTTCATGTGAGAGTCAACGTGTTTTCTCTCTTCAAATAAGTAAGAAAAATAAGGCCTCATCTAATGTGAGTGCTTCAAATATAGCATCATAAAGCTGAATAAAACTTCAGTATTTCATTTATCCTCCAATAAATGTTGTCTTTATAAAATGGTGTTTTAATCTTAACTTGAAATTGCTTATTTTCTCAGGATGGCCTCTGCTTATACTGTGGTGACTTCTGTCTGCTTTTATTTTCCTTAAAATCATCGCTCGTCAATTGTAACAATATGTAAATCTTAACTACTCTACAGCTCTCCCTGCTATGAATATTGTTTTATAAGTGATCACATTCCTTAGGGGTTGTACCTTAACTGTTTTGTTTACAGGTGGCATTTCCTGTTTTCTTAATAAAGGAGTAATTTCTTGTATATGTCAGGAGAAGAAAATCCAATATCATACAGACATTGATAGGGCTTTGTTAGACATAAATCTGTACCCACAACTTGCTCTTAAGGCTACAGAATCTTGCTGTCCACAGAGAATTAATGAAGAACAACCTTTATTGCTAATCACATTTTGAGTATTAAAACACTATTTCTTCTGCCTCTTTAGGTTAATAAATAAAGATGATGGTGCCTGGTGAAGGGATCGGTTCTCTTTCCTGAGATCCATGGCAAATTTGGAACTCTGTTGCTTCTAGGGAAGTTTCAGTAGGAAGAAAAAAAGTCTTGCAAGAAGAACGGGGATGTAATTAGAATCCTTACAGGCCCTAGTTAATGATGATAAAGCAAAAATGGAGGTGGTGTACAAGATCACAACAAAGGTCGTTTTTCCTTACAGGTATAGAATTTTGTTAAACTAATGTATCAAAGCTATTAATGCCCTTACAAGGGAATGTGTTTGGATTTTCTGTGAATTTATGAAGGAGGAGAAGAATCAACATGCACCATGGATAAGGGGAAATAAAAATCAATCAGAATGCCTGAGCAGGTACATCCTACTCTAGCAGTGGTTAATTTTATCAAGGGTTCTTTGTCTGTCTTTGCTGTCTTGGAGAGATCTGGCAGGAGAATAGACTACATATAAGTGCGAAGGGGTGAGAGGTATTAGCAGTACCTGTTTCAGGAGGTCAGATGCTTCCAGCCCTGGTTTTCCTGTGACACTGCCAGTGGCAGCAGCTACAGCTACTGTTGGCTGAGGGTAATCATACTATCAGCTTTCAGGCCTGGGCCAAGTAGCATACCTTTATCTATCTTCTCAGCCACCTACACCTGTGCCATCACAGGTATAAAGATATTTTAAAAAGCAAAATGCAGTCAAAGACACAGTCTGTGAATTTTAGCAGATGCAAATTCATGGATTTCTTGCAGTACTTCACCTTCAAAATGTTCTACAAATGCATATTGTAGACTAAGGATATACAAATACAGCTGTTCTATCAGTCTACAATTTCTTGTACCCTTTGTTTTCTGTAATGAGCTATATGATTTATATAATCAAAAGGGTAGAAATACATCTCATGAAGTGAAATATAATGGGGATAAGATGAGGCATGAAATATACAAAATAGAAAAACATGCATCTTTCAAATTGAAGTTATTTTTTAATGAAATTGCAGAAGAAATTGTTCGTGGAAAGAAAAGTTCAGGGGCAAAAGGTAGTTGTCCAAGCTCTTTTTCTTAGACAAGAGCATAGTATTATACATCTACCTGGACCCTGGTTTTTAAAGAATAGGGAATGTTCTTGATCTCAGTCTTTCAACTTCTGCCTGAAGAACTTCAAACTGTTCTTCATGTTCCTTTACAAGATCCTGTAGGTGTTTCTGCTTCAAAATCTCTCGGTAATGCTGCTTCACAATCTTTTCAGAAACATGCTGTGTGTCTGCATAAAACAAGATGTAAGGGTTAGCCTGTACTTGTAGGGGATGCATAGTCTATATTTATATTGGACCCATCCCAGTGTTATTCAAAGGTCTGTATAAAATAGGCAAGCAGTTAAAAAAGGCTCACAGTTGGGCTTAAGAGTCTTTATAATACTGGATAAAGCAAAAAATTTCAAAAAGGCACTGGGCATGCTTTTAGTTTCTAGCAAGTACCCACTGTTTTGAAAATCTCTGTTCTACTAGTGAAAAGATCTCTACAGTTTTCCTAATAGTGAATACCCTTCTCAGCTTCATGTTACTTCCTCTGTTCCCTTGAATAGGTGGAAAGAAGTGTGTTGAACAGTTCTGAGAAAGAATGAAAGCATGTTCTCTAATGAAGGTAGTAATGACTATAATATTTTGACTTTAAAAGTTTCAGCAATTTAGTCAATTAACTTTGGTGACAAGAGCAACAATCTTTAGGTATGCTCTTAAGTAAATGATGTTAAACTGTTGCAGTAGAAAGGGCACTGCTAATTGTGCTCATACAGTAATAAATAGGTGCTTCTTGCTCCTTAGCTGATGCTGATGGAGAACAGGACCATCTGGCCTTGGAGATATTTTCTGAATGTTTTTTCCTTGTGATTTAAAGTGCATTACTGTGACTCACCGTCTGTCTCAAAGATATGCCTCCTTTCTGACACAGAGACAAGCATTTCTTTCA
>VZTV01032729.1:5318-19383 GCA_013400875.1 Anhinga rufa | reverse complement strand
TTCCAACTCCGGACATTCTGTGACTCTATGACTTCCTAATGCTTTAGTATCCTTTTGTAGGTTTTAGCTGGACCATAGTCTCAGCCAGAAGGGTAATCCCCATATTTCTAGTGCATTTAATAACATTATAAAAGTATTAGTGCAGCTTCAATCTTATTCCCATTTCAGTCATAGCTATTTTTTGGTATGGTAAAACACTCCTTCAAAACACTGTCATAGAAGCTTAACTTTGCAGTGCAATTCAAAAAAAGCAATTAGCTACTTCATATTTAAGAAGGACTATCAACAACCTGTGAGAATTATGAACCAGATCAGCATCAGCAGTAAGCACAGTAAGTTTGTAACTTCCAGCCAGTGAAAAGGGAGATACTGCCATTTTGCATGATGAAGTATCTTCCACTTCATGACTGCAATCAGATATATAAATACAACATCACTGGGTTTTACAATGCAAATTTAGTCATCTCTACATAGCATTTTCAGTGTAAATGTCCTCAAATGCATAAAATGAAGCACAGTGAACAACAAATATGCACAATTTGTTACACAGAGCATGGAAGGGGTGTTTGCTCAGACAGGCTCTGAGCACCATCTGGGAGACAAGTGTTTAGTTTTGCAACAGATTGCATAATTTTCATGTAGAATCTGGAGAAAAGCTCTAAATGCTTTAATAGATAGTTGATTTAACATGCGTTTAATCTTTGTTTTGTGTTGTCTTAAAGGCTATGCATATGTTTTGAATGACAGAAGTAGTCATTAACTTATTACAGTGCTCATCCCTTTGCACAATTCGCTTTCTTTTCTTTTCTTCTCATTGTGTGTGTCTGTGTGCATGCAATATTTCACCTTACAGAGTTCATTTTCACAGCACATGGTAATTAATCTTAGTAAAAGCCAAGCATCTACTGCATATGCATGCCATTTGATTGATTAGATTAAAAATTTAATGTTACAGTTCATACATTAGCAATATTTCAATATAACATATACCAAGGACTCTACTATCAATAATAAGAATACTTCAAGAACAACACAAATTAACACCTGAAGCATAAAGAATGACCTTGAGAGAATGAAATGCTTTAGCTAATGCACACTGCTTAAAAAGTATTTAAACTGAGCAGCATGTTTATGTGTTAGAAAAGCTGTAGAAAGAACTGCCCTTCAGAATAGGAAAATTTCAAACAAATAATTTCTCACTTGGAGCATTTTAGAAGTGGCATAATGTTTAGAAACACTGCATTCATTTTTAGGTTTTTTTTAGTGGTATCCAACTAGATATATCTGCTACACAATAGTAAAAAGCTATACGTTAGAACTTATTTTCAATTTTCCTCTCGCACAAGTTAATAAAAACTTTGGAAGGCATAAACTGAGGATTCACTTTATTAGGACCAGAAACATAGAGAAAGAAGTATAATAAAAATGAGACTGTATATTGTATAAATGTTGTATAAAAAAGGCATGCTGTATTATGTGACACTGTTATGACTAAATGAAATACCATCCTTCATTTGGATATCTGTTCTTCTATATCCGAAAGCAAAATTACATCAAAATACTTCTGCACTGATTGACTTGTAATGCAATACACTGCAGCATCTTTGAACCTTAAGCAATGATAATGCTTTCAAACCTGCTATAAACTGGGTCAACTGTATGAAGAAATTGTAAAAAATGATGCAGTAATTCAATTTAGCACTGTGTGAAAACTGCACAATAGCAGGATTAAAGGATCTGAAAATGAAGACAAGTGGTTCATTATTAACTCCTTAAATGTTGTTCCTTCTGCTTTTTCTGGAACGTCATTTATTTCTAGCTTAGAATTGTAATTTCTGTGTCATGATACAGTGGATACATTCTATATTGCCTCTCCATATGAGCACACTGAAGTTTTCCCAAAGGCTTAATAAAGTTTATGAAATAAGTCAGCATTTACTATTAATTTTACCCACATAGGTAACAAAATAAATTAGAAAGAAAAAGCATTACACAATCATATAAAAGCTGTGGCGTAGTCAACCTTAAAAAAAAAAAAAGGAAAAAAGCAGCTGTTTAAGTGGCCAGAGCAGCATTAAAAAAAAGAAAAGTAATGCTAAAGCTGAAATGAAAATGCTTGTATGCAGAAGAGATACCCCGTTTGTTCCTTGTATAATGCAATCATTTAAACAGCTGGCCTTTTTTGTAACATGGTAATTTAATAGACATCATTTCTTTATGTGCCTAAAGAGTTGGTTTTTTTCTTTCTTGAGCTATTGTGTGTTGTATGTGCATGTGAGTATGTTGTGGATCAGCGTGTGCAACTGCCATGGCCATTCTTTCAGCAGGAAGTCCAGCCTCTGTCCCAGTGTATGACAATAGCACTCCATGCTCATGATCACCAGAATCCAGTGTTCAATTCAGAGGCAACGTCAAAATGAGTAACTATCGAAAAGAAACCAGCCTGGAATGATTTAAACAGCTGGGTAACCCTAAAGATTAAAAAAAAAATAAAATCCTGTTCCAGGGGAGCAATTGTACTTTGTGTATGAGTCTACAAAAAACTTCCTCTGAATTCTTTACTTTGAGAGCTTAGCGAGCTTCAATTAAATTCAGTCTGGACATCTGAAAATAAAGTTGATAATAGACAGAAGTGTAGTCTTACTTCTGCTATGGAAACTTGTCTTTCTTCCAACCTGTAATATGTTTGATAGCACTCATTTTTGAACTGAATCTTATTCTTAATTGGCAGAGGATTAATGCAAAATTCTATTTGGCACTTAGTATTTGTGCCTAAATTGCAGGATAGTGTGCTCCAAAATGCATGTTATGGTTCTGGCTACCAGTCACCCAAGCCAAAGGATCTGCTGGAGCTCCTCCACATCTGCCTGAGGCTTTCTTGTCACTGGGTGGCTAGGGCAGAGTGATGTGCCCTGGGTCTGATTTCAACACAGTCAGGATGCAGACAGGGCTGGTTAACTTTGTTCTCGAAAGCAGTAGGATGCAGACAGGGCTGGTTAACTTTGTTCTCGAAAGCAGTTGTAGGTCCCCCAGTTTAAGTGTATGCATGGTAATTCGCACAACTAGAACTGTAGTTGCGTGGCCATCACGACAAATAAATTAAAAATTGATGTGGGAGAATCAGCACTGATATTATTAATAACCAAGAAGTCTCAAGCCTAAATAGAAGTGACTCAACTGGAACTTACAATATGTGTTTTAAAGAATTTGCAGTTTCTTTTCTTCTGCTTCCCTGTCTCAAATAGTAGTAGTAATTATATGATTTACTTCTCCCTTTTGAACTCATGGTTACGTGATCCCAGAGCGCAGAAGCTACATGATACCTCATATATTTCTGTATCATTTCAATATCATTTTATTATGCAGATCTGGTGGAACACGGGATGCGGCCTGCATCATCTACTTGTTTAAACTTATAATTCATAGTAAAACCATTGGTCAGTGAGCTCAACCAGTATTAGTGTTGGGGCTATCATTAAGTCAGTGTGAGATGAAAGAGAGTAGCTGAGCATATAGAAAAGCAATCATACAAAGAGACCACTCAATGGCGCAAACGGATATCATAAGTGGAAAATAATTCAAAAGTTGTGACAGAACAGTTTGTTTTGCAAATAACGAGAGAGAAGAGCGACACAATCTTCTAACTGTGTAAATTATCATTAAGCAATTGATGCTTTCTCCATCTGTGGTCCAAAACATAAGTTCTTCTCCTTCAGAAGTGATCATGCATTACGATTGTAGATTTACTTTTACCTCTAGGAACAAGGAAGGATGTGCAACTTAACAGTTTCTTTTTTTAAAAAAAAGTATAAATGTTTAATTATATAACAGAAAATTGACTGAAGGAGTAAGGTAAACTTTAAAATCAAAGTGTGAGCAAATTTTTTCCCCTATAAGCATAATAATAATGTAGATTATATTTGTGAGATACATTTATAACACACACACCCCCCTTACTGTTTGTTTTCTCAGTTTCTGCAGTTTTTTCGGCTTGGATGATGACAATGATTCAACCTTTATGTTTGCTTATAGTCAATCTCATGTGTAAGTTACTGGATTTTGCAACTAGAGGTTTCATACTCTGGAAGAGTGCTCTATTTATGGAGGACAAAAATCAATGATCCTGTTGCTTTCAGATTTTTTCAAAAGTTTTTTTTGTGTGTGTGTGTGCAGTTCTGGAACTCCCATAATTTCATAGTGTCTTTATGGTGACTTTTAAGGCATCCTGAAACTCAGTTTCACACTAACAGAATTTAACTGAATTTGTACTTACCAAAATCAGTATACATGGTTAACTTAATGAAACTGAGATTAGCTAAAGCTTGAGATACAATGTCTACCAGAGCATCAGATTTCTATCATGACCATGCAACAGGAAAAACTACAGGATTTCAGGTTCATAGTGTGAAAAAGATATTTGTGTTAAGTTAAGTACTGTTGCAGGGAGCAGTTCTGCATCAACTGGACCATGTGAGCACAGAGGTACATGGGCATTAATTTGGAAAGATAATCCATGGATTGATCAGCAAATGATTTGGAATAAAATTCACCTGGGGCACAGCTGTATGAGGAATGGAAATTACAGCAATATACTCCCACTTCTTATAGTTTCCTAAATTTATTCATTTACTCATCTTGGCCACTGTGCTTGTGAAAGCAAAATGTAGTTTGCTTTTATGCATACCTTGCTGTATATAAACGCTTGTTTCTCAGTAGCAATAATATGCATTTTATGGATATGATCCAATATCTGCTGAAATCAGAAGTTTGTATCGCTCTCCAGCTTATTTGAAACAGGTCCAGATCAGGAAAATAAGTGATACGTTCAGTGTTTCTGAGTGAAGTAACATGTGTCAATTAACTGAGCCACAGTTAGTTCTTGGCGGCCTCTTTGCAAAGTGATTGCCAGTTGCTTTTGATAGGAATGAATGAAATTACGACCTTCAGGGTGGTACAATCGGGCATGTACAGTCCTTAGCTGTTTTATATGAAAAAAATTCTTTTTCATATGGGGCACAATAGCAAAGAGACAGGGTTTTAGAAGTGACATTTCTGTGCTAGAGCTCCTGGTAAGTACTGGTATATGGGTACTATCAGCATAGCCAGCAGAACAAGCCATTATTTGGCTGAATCCCTTGGCAAAGTGATAATGTGTGCAGAAAGGAAAAGCAAGTTTGCTTTTTTGGGGTGAAGCTGGGGTGGACATAATCACAATGTAGGTGAGAGATGACAGCATAACCTTTAACGTGCAGAGGATTAAAGCATGAGGTGGCAAAGAATAAATGTGGACTTCTGTATTTGTTTGGTAAGATAAGTGTGCAATTAGAGGAAGCAGAAAGTTAAGAGCCAATAAACCCTAAATAGAAGGCAAACCAGTTTGCCATGATAAGGTAGTCATTTAGGCCCACAGCAAGTGTCACTACAGTAATTAGAATATACTGAGAACTCTGATTGGAATTTTTGCATGGTGAGAACATTGCCAACTGCTTTGATACTGGCTGATAGCAACAGTAACAGGCTGACAACACCTGCTCTGAGTTCTTTACCAGCAAGAGAGGGAAGATGCTTTTCAGTGGGTTTATCCTTTAGCATCTCCCCTTTCTTTTCCAGCCTCTTAAGTCCTTTGTAAACAAATAAACAGCAATGGTATTTTAAAGGGTTCGTTGTGCCAGACATTGCTCAAGTTTACTTTAGATTTGCCATATATAAATTGCATTCTTCATATGTGAGCTTCCCCTCCATATTGCATTTGCCATCAAGTTTTGGATTCACTTTGCAAGTTTTCAAAGCAGTATTATTCTATTCCGATGTTTCTCATAAGCACTGGCAAAGGGGTTTGCTGTCCTGTCTCTCTCCTCTGGAGTTTCAGCTTGCTTGAAACAAGAAAAGATTATTTGCAGTAGATCGATATCCCCTTAAGATGTAAACGCATCAGCTCTTATAACTGAAGGAAGATTTGGCCTGGCCAGTACTCTGTTAGATCTCGAAGGAGATCTCAGGGGCTGCAGAAATTTTAACGAGGAATCAATAACTAGAACAAATCTCTCACAGGCCTGATGCAGCCTCTCGGAGTGCTTTTGTGTCTTTGTGTAACTGGAGGTAGTTTTCTGCAAATGAGATGCAAAATGGAGGAATTCAGGAGATTCATGTGGCAGTTTCAGTGCTGGGCAGGACTGTAAGTTTGATCCCAGAGGTGAGATTGTGCTGTCAGTAACAATCACCTTCCTGCCTAAACTGCCATTGGAGGAAATATTCTCCTTTGCTCCCCCCTCTTAGCTGGTATTCGTGGTTTGCTTTTACTGTTTAAGCAGAGGCTGTGTGTCACCCTAGGTATGCCTGAATTATAGTTTGGATTAAAGTATGTTTTGGGGTGAAATGAACAATTTCAAGTCCTACAAATGTATGCAGAGCATTCTGCTCTCTCCCACACTGTTCTTGGATGTGAACAAACTGAGCTTTCTTGTGTCCATTTGATAGCTTTATAAGAAAATGAGTCAGGATCATGCTGCTGGACCACCAGAGCCAGCTTTCTGTCTCTCAGGGCGTGAGGGACTATGCAAATATATGCATATATAGATACATGTATCAGGGGCTGGTTTTTGTAACACCTTAAATTGAACTTTCTCAGATGTTTTGCCAGGTTGGAGATTCGGGGCAAGTTGAATGTCTCTGCAGCCAAATGCTGAGTGTGTGTATTTATAATGCAAGCAGGAATCCTGTTGTATTTATTAATAATCTGAGATGCACAGGGAGTCTGCAAATGGCTTGATATTCATAAAACATAAGAAAAGTTCAGATACTGCATACTGGGATATTACAATTCTGTTACAGTAAGGACCTTTTGCCTTTGTTTTGTGAATGACCTTCTCATTTATGGAGTCCCTCTTTGTTCTTCTCTCCGAGCTATTGTTCTTTTGTGTTAATTAAAACCCAGACGATTAAGTATACAAAAGTGCACTCAAGCTTTTGTGCATACCCAGCTGAAAACAGGGCCAGATGACCAGAAACATGCTAGCAGAGATGTGAGCTGTGTCACTGGAGTAGAATGGCTGAATATGAAATGCGTTATTGGGAAGCAAAGTGGCTTTTAAATTATGCTGCTGTTTCTCCAACAGGGTTCTGACAGGGTATTTTCAGGAAGAAAATTAAGTGAGTTACAAGGCACTTAAATGCAGTGCTTGAAAATGGTATCTCAATGTGTTTGATTCTTAACTGAAATGTTAGCCTTGTGTATCTCTGTGATTTTACCATGGACGTGACATGTAAAACTGACACTACATCACCTCAAATCTTCAATGCACTAACTTGCGTCCTTTAAAGGCTGGCCTTGTGCCATTCCAGTTGAACCCACACAACAGAATTAGTCATGTGGAGAGGGGAACAGCTGGCAAGGAAAAAAAAGGGGGCATGAGCAGTCAACTTAGCAACAGGTAAAAGACAGCAATGAATCACAGGCAAGTGCAACACTATCGGGAAAAAAAGCCAGTAAAAAATGTGATGCAACTGTAATGTCAGGCTCTCTCAAGGAAGTCTTCTGCAAATGGATATAGAAGTGGAGAAGAAATGGCTTTAGACAGGTGAAGGCTAATTTTTAAGGATGAAAAGAAAGCTTTATCCTTCTTGTTTAAGGCTCCAGTTTAATAAGAGTATTTATCTATGGAGTTAACTTTATCAGTGCCACTAACTGCACTCCAGTGAGAGAAAAGAAGATAATTAAAATTACCACCATGCTTAATCAACTTGCCAGATAGGGACACTCTTGAACTGGGACACAATTAAATTAAGCTTAACTTCTTCCAAATATATGCAAGAAGTAGACATCTGGCAAAGTCTAGCTGCAAATGCATAGAGCTGCATTATGACAATCTCTAAGGACAACGGAAATGGAAAGCGAAAGGGTATGAGAGAGCAAGACTTCTGCCAAGTCCTTGAATCTGTGTTTTGCAATGCACACTACCAATCACAAAAAATACTAGTGATTTCACTAATTTATTACTAAATCACTAAACCAGTGATTGCACTCATTTACCAATATATACATATATATGAAAACATGTGCATATATTCTAATGTACATTATTTTATAATGTTTCAGTAAGCATCTGTAACTGTTGTGTTTCACAACAATTTATAACTGCAATTAAAAGCTCTGAAAATGATATAAAAGGAAGCAGACTAATTGAGCTAATCAGAGACAAGATCAAGGCCCTCCTGGCCTTGAAATCTATAGCTTCATGAAAGGGAGTCTTTGAATATTTGCTGAATCTAAGGATATTAATAATCAGTAATTATAGTACCGTCCATCTACAAGGGGCATCAAAGAATTAATTTTTACGATATGCCCAGAAGGTAAATAGCAGAATCCCTATTAATTTTACTGAATCAGAAAGTTGAGAAGACCTGCTAAAGACACAGCTGGAACTAGTCACAGCCAGATTATATGTTGCAAATCCCCGATTCTTACTCTCTAGGCATCTGCTAAAAGCTCACGGAAGACAAAAAGGCTTCCATTTAGATCAGGTCTGATAAAAATAGTGTGACTGGCAGTTGTGCTCTCACACCCTGATAAGTCAGAATGCTTTAAAAATAATTCAGCATGGAAGTAAATAATTACCTTTTCGTATTTTTCTCTACAGTAGGAACCTTGAAGAACTTTCTCAAATATGAAACCCCCATTTCAGAAGTGCTTTAAAGAGTACAGTCACTCACCAAGAGCTGAAACCTCAGCCCCATCAAGCACTTTTTATTTTAAATTATATTTACCTTCATCTTGCAACGGCATTGACACATTCCTTTTACTTAACTATGTGAAGAAAGATAATAATTCTCTTTTTCTTCTCCCCAAACTGTAGAAGTAATAAGCGCATTAGCTGTTTTTTTGCTTTTCTGTGCTTCTTTATGTAAGTTGCTGTTTCATACATGGGGTGAAGGTTGTGATGGAGGCTGAAGAAAAGATTGATTTGTTAATTTATTCCTTAGTGAGGTATCATTTTAATGCTTTGGAATTGCACTAAGTCTCCTGAATTGCCAAGTCTTCCTCCATGACTTGTTCTAGCCTGGCCGCAATACCTGAGCAGTAGAATGTAATTAGAGAGCTCTGCTTTCAGGAGATCATCCTCCTTTTTCAACAGGTCCTTCCTCTTGCTTGGATCTTATCATTGATCTTGCTCTTGTTTTCCATTTTCCATTTTAAATACAAGATTTTACAAAGTAGTTCAGTGTATCAGATGTTAGTTTTCAGCCCAAATGTGTATCTTCAAATATCACAGCAGTCAGTCCCTTCTCAAGTAATTCATTTAATACTTAGTTCCAAAGGCAAATTAAAAGGCCAATTTATACCTAATTCTTGTCTGCACTCCTGAATGAAATGTGTCAGAATCCGCTTGACTAGACTCCCATGCCATGCTTAATCCAACTTTATACTACAGTCTTTTTTTTTTCTACTTTTAAACATTTCCATGATAGCCAAGCATCAGTTCAGCAGATGATGAATCTTATTCTGCTCTTCATCGGTCTCCCTGGGCGGGCAGCTGTACAGCAGGCTGACAGAGGCAGGACGGCTTCTGCCAGAGCCCAGTCAGGTAACTGCTGCAGTTCCCGTATCTCGGGCTTCACACACAACCTCTGAAGACGCCCACCCAGAGCCGAGCACTTGGAATGCAGACAGATCCCGCCAGTTGGGATGGAAAATTTGGAACCAATGAGGAATATAAAATGAGGCTCTTGACATATATGCATGATGATGTTTGTATATGGATGCAAAAGCAGAAGCATTTGACACGCAGGGTCTCTACAGACCTGACATCATCTGTGGAGGTATTTAAAAGACATGTAGATGTGGTGCTTAGGGATGTGGTTTAGTGGTGGACTAGGCAGCATTAGGTGTTTGGACTTGATGATCTTAAAGGTCTTTTCCAACCTAAACGATTCTATGATTCTGTGACACAGCACACGTAGAAAGCATGAGTTGATTTTAATTTAATTATATGTTGAAAAAGAAGGAAAAATATTCAACACCTTCAGCTGAGCCTGGCAGTTAATCTAAATAGAAGAAAATACCAACACCCAAAAATTTTAGACCATAAAAAAGCCACTGTTCATCCTGGCAAGTGTATAAAGTATCGCTGGCAAAGAAAACACTGAAACACTCTCCATGTTTCTGTAAGGGGAGACAGAGCAATTCAACTCCTGAAGCTCCTACTCAGGCAGAATTTGCCACTAATGCCAGTTCTTACACCACACCTCATCAGGCTTGATTTGAGGGAAGCTGTGGGCTTGAAGCCATAGAGTTCAGTATTAGAAAGGTAGCTCCAGGGGGAAAAAAAACAACAACCAAAAAGCAAAAATCAAATTGTTGTCTGAAATTTTACTCTTTGAGTCATGAACATATTCTTCGGAAAAGTTAAACAAGTGATTAGCAAGGTATCAAAACTGCCCATGCTGGACTACCTTCCCACAGAAAAAAATATGGATGCTTTCATTAATAGTAATTCCAGAAAACCATTCTGACATGCTCATTTTTATTTTCTTCCATTGGCAATCAAAGAACTGTGCTTGTGAGGGAAAGGACATTCTAATATCCCCATCGTCTTTTCCCCTTTCCTTTCAAACTGAAAAGAGTACATCTCTTCATTTCTCTGTTGTATTCAGCTACTCTTTTACAAAAGTGGGTTGTGAAACCAGGACTCCCACTGACATAGGATCAGAGACAGGCTTAAGATTTTAGAGGTGGTTCTGAAGTGCTGAGAAATCCTTCAAAAGCTGTATGCTTTTAGCCGTGCTGAATTGCTGCTGTCTTCAGATCTAATCTTTCTAGCAGTTGATTTTCCCTTTATCCTGTGTGACCAGACTTCTCCCATAGGACAAATTATGGTTCCGCTTTCCTAAAATTCTGTAATTCTTATTCCCATAGTGGCACAAAAATGGGTCACACTTTGAATCCTGTTTACACTAGCTTCACAAACATATTCATTGCTTTTATCATGCAGATGGTTGTATGTAAGAAAACATACTTGTTAGATGTAAATTTTAGCTGCTTGGGGTCTATGTCTCTATGCAATATCTAGCCTAATGTCACCACAGGACAACATTTATGTTTTCATTTAAAAATAAAGCAAGCAGATGGGACTTCTCTCATCCGTAGAGTAGTAAATTAAAAACAAAAGTAACAATTTTTTTTAAAATGTTGTGCTCTGCTGGGATGAGAGTTTGGCATTATGGCATCTGGTCTAATTTGAGTATTCCAGTACCTGCTGTACAGCATTTACTAAAACACTGAAACGAAGCCTGCTAATAAATTTTTTGCATAATCCCTATGAACATGCACACAGAAAGTCTGTGCTTACCCACTTCTCAGCAAAATAAAAAAGCCTAGTAACTTTCCTGGCATATGTCAAGTAATAATCACTATAGCTGAAACACTATCATACAAAGTCCATTTGAGGTTATCTGTCCATTAAGACAATGGGAAAGAGAAGAAGAAAAGAGATACCAGTCTCCCAATTTGTATCTTTGAAAATTTCTTCCCAAGTAAACAGCTTTTTCTCAGTGATATTTAGAACTCAAATTTTCCATTAGGGCAAGTTATTGAGACACCATTGAATACTAAAAATATTTCTTCAGTAGGTAGAGACCTTATGGTACCAAGAAACTATCAATATTAACTTAATTTTTGTCCTTTAATTATAAACTATTAAAACTTGTCCAGACACAAAGCACGACTAGTAAATGATTAAATAATTTTCAAGAGTTCAACATAACTTGCCACAGATATGCCATAAAATTGAAATGCCTCTTCTATCTAAATACAAAATCCAAGTATACACGCTTAATAGATAAATGAGTAGAATGCAGTTCCCAGGAAATAATGGCCTTTGTTCTACTGTGGAATAAAAAAGTTCTCATTTGTAAGTCATTGACTCTAATCTGGTCAAAAAGTTACCTGCTGGAAACTGTTGCAGTTGCTAGTTGGTCTCAGACCAAATATTAGTAAGAAAATCAAGCAGGCTTCTCATTCAGAAGTAGAGAAATCTAGCAGATACATTACTGGATAAACTTTGAAGAACTGAGCTCCATTCCTTGCTCAACTGCTGGCTGAATTGATGGCAAGTCACAGCTGTGCTATTTCCATAAAATGCCTAAGATTCTCCATCTGTAACTAAGGTTAGTGTTAATAATATTTCTAAATGGTATTTATATGGTGCTTTGAAAAAACCCAAAAGTAGTGTGATTTGTTTGGGGGTGTTTTTTCCAGCAAGTAACAAGTTCAACCAACAGTGAGAGAATGCATTTGCCTCTTATCCTTTAGGTTTCAGTTTTGAACTGAGAGTCACAAGTGCTGATGTCAGTAGGAACGCAGGGACCTTCCAGACACGACGGGTCACTCCCAGCTCTGTACACCCCACTACCCTTCTACGAGCACTAAGGGTACTTAGAAAGGAGATTCTCTTGGATTGTTCAGGAAAGCACTTTTGGCAAATCCAGCCAAAATACAAGTTCTTTTTATATACTTACATGACTTTTGTAGGGAAAATTAACACTGTATCAGCCTGAGAGGAAGTGCTTTTTTTTCAGTAAGATTGTATTAGGGCTTCAGAGGAATTTACCTTCTGCTTCTAGCTACGGAGAACAAACAGTTGGCAATACTAAATGATATGAGAAAACAGCAAGCCTTGTGCAAAGGTTATGCAATTACTTGAGTTGATATTTTTGTTCTGTGACAATAATGACACAATATTTTACATGAATATAATAAATAATGAATATTGTGAATGCTGATATTTTAAGGCATTGCATTGAGAGAAGAAAAAAAATCTTGTTTGGTCTTACGTGTCATACAAATTTGCTGTGCAAGAAGAAATACGATGAATATACTACATAGTCTTATGTGGGTAATCCCATATGCATAGTAACCCTGGAACTGGGGCTCTGTGCAGGTGCAGGGCAACATCAAAACTTATGCAATTTTAGAATTTAGACCCTAATATGGAAAATGAACTTTCCTCCTGAATCAGCCAGCATGTCCGTACTTTGACTGGCGGTAGCTAGTACATAGTGTTCAAAGGACTTTGAGCCGCCTTCTTTCCAGACACCTAGTACTGGTCGAACCCAAACTTTTGTCATGAAGAATTTTGAAACAAGAAATCTTAGATTTTTTTCTTTTTTTTTCTTTTTCTGCTTTTCAGTCTAGTTTTTATGATGGGAATAGAGAACTGGCATCCAAAAGCAAGCATGGACAGAAGGCCATTTAAAGTACCCATTTGGAAACCTGAAGGATCAGGTATGTCTTAAATAACACCTCCTTCTGCGGGCTTAAGGTAGGAGGAAATGCTAACCTTTGTTCAGGGTTTCTTTTGAAAAAATAAGGAAAATTTCCTTCTTTTAGACAGGTGGCTAAAAAGTGGATGTTTCCTCTTCTACTCTCATTTATCCCAGTAGCTAAACTACTCACTGAAGAGGCAGGGTACTTCACTTCACAGCTTCTTCTATCCAGGGAATTGAAATTCAAATTTAAATCCTTATCTGTCTTTCTGGAGAGTGCTTCATCACCACTGTATGTTGCACCATGTGTATATCTGTAAGTATGCGAAAGAGCATTTTTCTCAGTTTTTTGGGGGAAGCAGCTTATTTTGCATGACATGCTAATTAGGGAGCAGATGCACTCCTTTACAGTCTAATCTTATGGTTAGGACCCTTCCCCGGGAGGGAGCAAAAATGTAGGTTCAGATTCCCTAAAACATGGGAAGTAATTCAAAACAGACCTCCTGCACTCTGCTGTGTTCTGAGAACGGGATATAAAGGGCTACGGATGTCATCTATCTGGACTCCTGTAAGGCCTTCGACACAGTCCCCCACAGCATCCTTCTCTCTAAACTGGAGAGATAAGGATTTGATGGGTGGACTGTTCAGTGGATAAGAACTGGCTGGATGGTCGCATCCAGAGGGTCGTGGTCAATGGCTCGATGTCCAGATGGAGACCGGTGACGAGTGGTGTCCCTCAGGGGTCCGTACTGGGATTGGTACTATTTAATATCTTCATCAACGACATAGACAGTGGGATCGAGTG
>VZTV01032728.1:0-20339 GCA_013400875.1 Anhinga rufa | reverse complement strand
TTTGTAACAGTTTCACTGCTTTCAGATGATACATTTGCATTAAAATAGTCTCCATTGTCTCTCTCTTTCCAGAACTTTTTTCTATTATATAACTTGTTTCACTTAGAGATCTCAAAGCACATTTTATTCATTAAGATACTGAACAAAAAAAGCATCAAAGAACTTGCCAAAGTCCCAATTTGCACTTCATTGTTAAAACAACTTGGTGCATCCAATACCCCGCTACTCAGCCCACTCCTCCTCTTATACAAGTTCCTGCCTCAACAGTTTGAGGAAACTTTTAGATGGCTGTTGATATGGAACACAAGTGGAATAAGAGCAAACCTTCTCAGTTTGCAAGGGGTTGTTCAGCTTTCCACTGCCGTCTCAGAAAACGTTAATGTCATTCCATTAACAGAGCAGCTTTGCTCCCACATCGCTTCCCTAGAAGTGTTATCGCCATCTCATCTGTAGGCAAAACTATCCCTGGGGATGTATCCTTCCACAGCCTGCCTACGCCAGTCTAACTGCTTAGGTCAAAATTTGCTTTGCATCTTTTTACAAGAGTAAAATGTGCTGTACACAGAAAAAACGCTCCACGACTAGAAATATTGTAAAGTAGTAAATAGTTCTTGCTTAAACAATGAAACTCACTGAAATTAAAATGATTGTGAAAACAAAGAACCCATCACCAGCAGCTAATAAACACTGTTAAATTATCTGCACTTCCATATTCAAAGCAGCATTACAAGTATTAGGAAGAGAAAGAACTGGGAATATTCCCAAAAGTTCACTAAATCCTTTTCATTCCAAAATGAGATAAATTTCTCATGCGTATCGACATCATGAGCTCTGTATACAGAAAGGACACAGCTCTGCTTTCCATGACCATCCACACGCCTAGCATATTTTTTCCTCCCATTTATGCCAGGTCATTAAAGCATGAGACAAGAAACATTGAAGGCAAACACAGGGGGACTTAACAAGAGATTTTCTCTCTCTAGTTTCTGTTTGTGCTTCTCCATCCTTTCAAGCTCACTCTGCAATTAGAGCTATTTTGCCTGAGGTTAGACAGTATCTGAATAATTTAGCTTAGTTTTATAAGAAGATGGGTTCAGTTCAGTGACTTATTTTTACTTCTTCCACTCCCCCCCACCCTTTAATTACTTCAGAGCTCCTTTTAAAAGGTACTAGTTTGGTAGTTCCAGATGACAAGGTTGTCCCATTGACACAGCAGGTCAAGCTGCAACACGGACTTCCTCCACAGTAATGCTGCTGTACATCCCCTCTGAGATGAATGGACCAACCAGGCACGGGTTTAATGGAGGAGAATGCGGAATGGAGGTGGAGGGGAGGAAAAAAGGGGCCTTCTAGTAAAACTGGCCTTCTCAGCACCAAGAGGTTTCTGCCACCTTTGTCTGGCAGTGTGCTGTGAGTACTAACAAGGATGAGAAAATGACAAATGCTGGTCAACTGATAGGGTAGAGTCACCCTGGGAAACCTCTCCACAGGGCTGCTGGTCATCAGGTGCTGCTGACTTGGGCAAGTCTAACGTAACAATGGAAAGAGTCTAATAACCTCCTGCCTACCTCTTGGGAGGAACCTGTTCCCACTACCTCCATAGATTTAACTAACCGAGTTGTTCTTTTGAAGCCCTCAAAATTTCTTCTTCTGTTGCGTTTCTCAGACTCAACCTCCCGTGGTGCAGTGGCCACACCGAGCAGGCAGCAGAACTGCTCTCGTACACCAAGCACCAGCCTGCTTACAAACCTGACTGACCACCGTCTTGGTAGCAGAGATGTTGGGGGTCAACATATTCCTTTCTTCCCTCTTCTATCCACACTTCTAGAAAAGTTCTGTGACGCTTTTAAAATCTTCTTGAACAGTGATCAAACAGAGATAGAAGGAACTGAGGATTAGACTCTGTTATGAAGGACAGAAAGACAGAGCCTTTCTCCTGCTGCTTGGAAGGTAATGTCAGCACTCAGCTGAACCCAAGGTCCAGCTCCCAGGAGCTCAGGAAGAGCAACATGTGTTATGGGGCTATAAGAGCTTATCCACTTGTAGGAAGACACCTGGAGTGTGATGAAGGGGTTTCACTCATCACTACTCCCAAGGACTACAAGAAACTTTAGGGGATTATCCAGTATTTTATCTTACTTTATTACTTTTCTCATTTAGCAGGGGGGGTCTGTCCTGTAAGCAGGAGTTGTGTGGCATGGGAAGGTCTGAAAGAAGCCAGTATGTTCCCATTCCGCAAGCCCGTTAGCACAGGCAGATCAGTGGAAATTCAACAGAGACACCAGGACTCTGCAAAAACTGATCTACGCCCCAAAGTTTCTGAAGAAACCTGTGCTGTTTACAGAGGGAAGGCACCTACATCAGTCCTAACAAAAGTTCACCAGACCACTTCATCTGTGAAACTTCAACCTTTAACAGCTCAAAGACAGAATTAACAGCTAGTTGTCACAATTCTGAATTTAACTTTTAACTTTTGTATTAAAAAGGAGAATACTGCCTTGGGAAAAGCTACACTTACGCCACTGGGAGGAAACCAGAGGGCAATCTGGCTGCTGTCACTCCAGTTCTTCCTCAGGTCAGAAGGTGTTACAGGAGGGAGCGTAGGCTGTCAAAACATGGAAATAGGTCTGCCCTCAATCCTATTAGAAAGTCTATTTCTTTTAGTAGCCAATACTAGAACCAGCAAAGTCCTACCACTCCCCCACAATCCCCCTTGATGATGAACTTGTCTAATTAAACAAGTAAGAAATATGCTCCTGACTCCACCTAGGGATGAGGTTTGAAGCAGAAGAATATATAACTCTTCATTTCTTCCCAGCTAACTGCAAAGTAAGCTTAGGAGTCGTTTCCTGCCATCTAGAAAACAATACGCTGGCGGCACGTATGCCTGTGTGTGTTAGTGCACTGTATGAAGATCTATTGTTTTGCATGGCAGTATGTCTGTGTACGCAAATATTAATGAAATAGAGGCCAGACAGGAATTGAACTCTCTCTGGGAACTATTCCTTCATGGGATACCCAGGGAAGCAGGGAATGAAACATTCAGCAACTGTGCACAAACTGCTGAAAAACAAATGCCTCTATCTTCTATTGTGTCTAGCTCATATAGAGTAACTCTGAGAAGATAAACAAGTGCATTTGTGCTGCTCTCAAGTGGGGATTGTTGTTGTTGGGTTTGGTTTTCTGTTTTGTTTTAAACTCTAACTTGATTTAAATAATAAGAACAATCCGAAAAGTTATTCTACTCAAGGAACTTATACAGGAAATTTGTCTTTCAATACCCAGGAAATTCACTGGTACAACTTAGGCTCTTTCAGCAAGTATTTAGGAAATATTTTACAAAGTAACGCTATAAGCCTTTGTATTGCAGAAGAAACCTAGTCTTCTCACAGTTTTCTTAGGGAGAAGCAGCAACACATCAATAGGCAATATTTATAGGGGAAAACTATTTCTGCTGTGCAATGAGACTGTAGCTGTTCTGCTCTGTGATGGCCATTTTAAAGCCACAGGAAATTTTTTGCAATTTGCATTGGGTAATTGTTGGAGCTCCAGAGTGACTGGATTTTACACCCTACACAGACCAACTTTGCCAAACTCCTCCACTTTGCTGTTACATCTTTTACTTCTGTTTTCCATCTCTGGCCTATATGTCTGCTACAAATAGTTGTGCGACTCTGGCATGCATAGACATATCCGATCTGCATTTAGGCAGTCATTGGTATTAATGGCTGAGAAACCACAGGATCACGTGTATATTAGCCCTGGATATGCAGCTCTGTCTTGGGCAGTAGGTCCTTTCTCAAACATATAGCTGCTGTCTTTCCAGCAGAACATTAAAGACAGAGATTATGCTATTATTTAGAACAGACTCCATTTCCCATACCTCAGACAGGAAAAATGTGCTTTCTAGGGATTAAAAGAAGTAATTTATAAAAAAACTTCCTAAAGGGGAAGTGGGTTTTGTGGTTATTGTTTTATTTCTAAAAGGATTATCAAAATGATTAAGTGCCGAGGTACTGATTTCGAGAGAGTGCCCAACTTGCTGAGTGTGAGGCCCTTTCTGAGGTTTCTGGAAGAAGCCACCTTTTAAAAATCTTTCTTTAATTCTTGCTATGACTAGAAATTTTGTAACTATGGCAACGCAGTACCATCCGTATAACAGGATCCTGTTATAGTGTTCTTCTGGTAAGTAAATGATTACTTCATCAAATCTTACATTTTAAATTCCATACAAGTGGGAAATACGTTTATCCCGCTTGGGTTGAATGGAAGGACACAAGGCAGCAGAAGAGCTGGAAATTTCCTTGACCAAAGGGACAGACCGCCAACATACACTAAGGTTCTGAGAGGGTTAAATGGTTAAAAATGAGCCGTTACTTCATCTTTTGTTACATTACACCTCCCTCCTGTCTGAAACTGCTGGAGAGACCCATGTCTGCCAACAGCTTAATACAGAGCTGTGGTTTCAAAGTGCTGATAGGCAACACCTAAAGTAACAACAAAGCAGATGCAGGAAAAAGCTGTGCTTTAAATATTATGTTATTAACCGTTTTGTATGAAATACAGAAATCTGAACTCTGGCTTTGTCATTTTTTCTATTCCCATTTATTGCTTGAAAGAGCAGGCTAATCCTTATACAAAGGATTCATTAGTGAGTTTTACAAGTGGATGTAAACACCCAGAACAAGGAAAGGAATTTATTACGCTTTGAAATGAAAGTCATGGGGGGAGTAAGAGAAGCAGAGAGACAGGGAGAGTGAAACAGTTTTAAAGAGAAGCAATCAAGTGACTTTTCGTATTACTTCTGTGGAATTAAAATTAATTTTTAATGCTTCTCAAAGAAAAATGAGATGGGCTCTATCCAAGTAGCAGGAAGGCTTAAATCTGCCCCAAAGTTGGCTATCAGTTCATCTCTAGTAGGAGAGAAAAAGAGTGAACACCCATGAGAGAGGAAAAGACAAGTAAGTCAAGAGAAAATGGAAAAAAACCCACAACTTTCAGAGCACATCACAGGCTAGCCACAGCACTGAACCAACACCAACATCTCCTGAGGTCGATACACAAACCAGGATCAACAAACAGCACTGTTTGCGGGCACACAGAAGTGAACTTCAGAATTCAACAGGTTGATTCTATCTCAAATGCATAGGCTGAAAAAACACCGCATTTCTACTAGCCAAGCTACTTCGAGTTGCAGTCTCACCAGGTGGCACACACCTACCACCTTGTATCCCCACTTTTTACTGAAGTTGTTAGAAATATTTTTCATCCAGATCCAATGTCATAAATCTCCATTTTAACAAGAAAAGAAGTTTAGTTTCAATCCTTAATTAAACACAACTTTGGTATAGCTTGCCTCAAAAATATTTTTG
This sequence comes from Anhinga rufa, assembly GCA_013400875.1. Lineage (NCBI taxonomy): Eukaryota > Metazoa > Chordata > Aves > Suliformes > Anhingidae > Anhinga > Anhinga rufa. The sequence continues at coordinate 14,967 of VZTV01032728.1, read as the reverse complement.
TTCCCAAAAATTTTATAAAGAGAACATCTTCCCTGTAGGAATAGTTCCCTCCATCTGCTGTTCTTTGAAAAGTGAAGGAGGTGAGGGAGAGGAATAAAAAAAATTGCTTGACCTTTGGATAAAGCTTTCTGGCACAAAAATCCTGGTGCCTAAAGGCATGTTCTCCACTGTTCTCTGGTGCAGGAGCTGATGAGTTAGGGCTTTAAGATCAGAAACGATGTAGCGTTACTTCCAAGGCAGACTCAGGACCCTACGCACAAACAAATTCTGCAGTCAGGGTACATTCTTTTCACAGTTTTCATGTGCAAATGTCAAACTGAGTGGCATACCTGTTCTTCAGTCTTAAAACATAAATAAATACAGACTTCTAAAAGTTTGCTGCTAGAAGGAGTCCTATCAGCTTTGTGGGGTACAGCAGTTGCACCAATATCTAATAATACCACATCAGTGCCATAAAGTTGGCTTCCCAGTTTTCTCTTTGAAAAGCAATGAAATATTGCCCCCCATTAAGGAGAACGGGTTGAGTACACCTCCCCTCTTGGCTGCCTCTTCTTGTTTTCTCCAGCTGTGTATCATAAACATTTTACATAACTGGTCATACTCCCGCCATTCAGTGAAAGGGAGTTATAGGTCTACTTCATTTCCTTTCAACTCACCTCCCGATTAAGAAAGGCATCCAAAAGGAGGCTTGCTTAGCATGAATTAGACGTGTTTTATATGTATTAAAACGTTTAATTTATCACACGCGCACCCACAAGGAACTCTTACTTTGAGTTGCTTGCACCTTGCCTTCTCCCCTAACCTCCCTTCCTCATTCATCCTGCTGTCCATACCAAACCCGAAGAGATGTATTTGTACCAATGAATGTAGAAGGAAGACAGTGATGAGAGAAGGGGAGCCCCTCCCACTGCCCACTCGGGCAGTTTACTTCAGTGCCAGAGAAGGAGATAAACTCTGTTTACATTCCCATTCCCTGGAAAGATCATGAGATTATTTAGGTGACGTCTGGACAGTGCTTTGAACATTTAGAAGAGCCACACAACACTAAGCATCGTGATGAATAGTCTCCCCTTTCTTTTTAATACCCTAATTTCCAAATACATACAGGCAGCCAAAACACAGAGTTCAGTATGCCAGCAATGCTGGTGTGAATCCCCGGCATCACACATCAATATGCTCTTTCATGTGAAATTAAAACCTCTTCTTTGAGCATTAGCAGAAACAAAAGATGGGCACTCAAACAGTCAAAGGAAAACCAGAAAATGGGAAGAGAGGTGATTGGAACGAATTGGACTGAGTTAACCTGTCTGCTCAACTCTAACCAAAGGGCAGCTGAAGAAAAACATTTTCTGCTCAGCTGCTATCATGTTAGCCACAAAATATCCCATGAGGCTTACCAGTAGGCCCTGACCTTAGGCATGCTAAGTTTGATGCCCATCGTTCATTGCATGCAGTTGCTACCGGATGTCTTCCACCTAAAAATCCAGTGTTAAAAGGTTCTGTGGCTCGCCCTTATGTAGCTCTCCTGGAGGTACCTGGAAGAAATCACCTTTTTCCTGCATTGCCTGTACACAAAGCCAGATAAAATACAATTTATATACTGAGTTTCTCAATATTTAAGTCAGTTTTGATGGTAAAGCAGCTTGAAATTTCAAACTAAAAGGCGTTATAGAAACATTATGTACTTGAGCCATGAACATTCACTTAAAAGTGAACACGGCATTCATTCTTAAATACCAGTATTAAAATTAAATACTCGATTTATTAGTGGTTTTAATGAATTGTTGTCCTGAATTCTACACCCATTAACACGCAAACTGCTTTGACTTGAGTGCAGTGCCATTTCCAATTGCAACCAGATGATTTATCCAGTATGTAGACTAGAGTCACGATAACACTTTCACTTGGCGTAACAACCCACCCAGTCTGCAAAGTCAACAAAGTGCTAATAGTCCTCAATTACAGTCTAGTTCTATAGTTGTTCTTGTGTACTCAGGAAAAAAGAGGAAATTAGGTTTGAAACGGACCTCCCTGTTCACCAAACTCAGCCTCCTTTTGCCAGAAACAGTATTTCTGGATAATTGTTATATAATCCATTTCACAGTGCATCAAGCTCCCTCACTCCTCCTACTAGGAAATCTTCTAAGAACCTCAGTACTCTGTTTAGCTGCCTCCATCCCATTTCCAGCTTATGCTTTGACAATTCATATCCTTTTCTTCTTATGTCAACACCTGCCTTCAGCTTTATAGCTTTTTCCTCACTGGTACACACCCCCCCAGCTCTGTCTGTAGACAAAAGTGATCCCACGTGCTCCCACAAGTCCCTGGGAAAGCACCAAAGGGCTGCTCAGTTTGTTCAAACAGAAAGAACCGCCAAGTAAACCCAGCAGCTCTAGAGACCAAAAGAGACAAAGAGTTTTGCTGCGTGGGTACCAGGAATCCTGCTCAGTGCCACGGGCCACGAAAGGCGCAGGCGCTGAGTAGCATTCACCTTACCCTGGTTGCTCTCATTAATATTGAATCTCCTTGAACCCCTAGAGTGCCTCGCTCCCTTTTCCGCCAGGCAAAAGGAAGCCCCTCTCTGCTGTGCTTGGGCAGCGGAGCGTGCAGGGCAGACAGTGCTGGTGGCACTCCCGCGGAACCTCACCAGAACCGTGGCGGATTGCCGGGCATGTCTGCAGCATTGGCTGCGTCCTCAACATAGTATGACATGTCCTAGCCGCATCTTGGTATCCTTCTGGCAGCCTCCTGGGACTGAAGGTGGAAAACAGATGAACGTAGTCAGGACAAATAGCAATGTAACTATGTGCTGGGAGGGGGAGAGGTAATTTCCCACATGTTTGAAGAAAATAATCCCAGGGGATTTAAAAAATTTCACAACTTTTTTTTTTTTCTTCATTAAAACCAGACCATATTAAGCAGAAATTAGCCTACCAGAACTTATGAATAACTTGCATTCTTCCACTGGAGCCCGGCCAGTTACCCTTGGAAAAAATTCCTGTTTACTTTGCAGTGAATGTGAGAGACACACAGTCTGCCAGAAGCTGTTACGACAGTAAAAACAGAGCCAGAGGCTGTCACAAATGGGGAAATCACAGAGAAAGTCAATTTGTTAACTTCAAGGACAAAGATTAAAATAATATCTTTTTGGTAAAAAGGCATTTATCACATAGAAGACTGCAGCCGAGTTTACATGAAAGCTATTCCTGTTCAAAGGCAAATTTCAGATACTTCTTCAGTCGCTAGTTTGTTTTTAAAATTTTACTAGATTCACAAAGAAAAATTATTTTCTTGTTGGTCTCAGTTTGGCTGAGATGAATGTTTTGCTCTGCAACTGCATCTTTATTCCGCAAAGCCTCAGCCAGGACGGCTGCACTAGGAGTTCAGATGCCAGCGTCCTTGCTCAAGGCACTTCCTAAAATCTGAGTATCGTGGGGTAGACATGCTTGCTCTTCTGGCTCTTTAGCAGTTCAATCCTAAGGTGAGTCCTACATAAATTATGCCCTAACCCGTAGGCCTGTAATTTTAGAAATCCCAATAACACATGTTCCCAGTACCCACAAGCCTGAATTCTGAGGCTTGATTAAGGTGACAAGCTCATTCGAGAGGAAAAAGCGGGTATATATAGCCCTTACAGCTCATGCATTTTTGTATTGTAAGTTCCTTTCTGATCTTCACCAAAGGTGAATGCATTTTTTTATTAGTTTCCATAGTTTTGCGTACAGTATTTGTATTCCTCCTTTCTTGGTAAAGCTTATTGTAAACCCTAAGTTGAACATCAATGCACTTTCTCATGTTCATTTACATTCTTAATTCATCTTTTCATTTAACTTCTGTCTTTTATAAGCAACTTTCCTCTTCTCCCACAAACTAATCAAAGGCTCATGATCTACAGATGTCTGCTGTCTCGAATCAGTCACGTGCCCCCCAGCTGTCATAACTTCTTTCTGTCTCTGATATTTTTTCCTATTGTCCATCTCATTCCTTTAAAGCACATTTTCTAGTCTTTGTTGTTTTGCTTTATACTTAAGACCAAGAACATGTTTAAGTCTTTTCCTGAACCAGAATCCAAGAAGTGGTGACCTGCTAACCTTGTAACGGTAGTAAAAACAGGAGACAAATATCACCTCAGAGAGACACTTGAACATATCTGGCCCTGTCAGAAACAGGAAATACCAGGAGTCTTACGTAAAAGTTTTCTAACCTAAATTTGCAGACCCAAGGGGCTGGAATGGCTTAAATATGGTTCAGATAAACATCCAGACTTTCTGATGATCATCCAAACTCTTTGAGAATCTGGAAGTTTTGAGGTTCACTCATCAGCACTACCTTGAGTACATCCTGGAAGCAGCCTGCGTCTTGAAGACAGCAGTGATAAGGCTATGCTTTCTGGAAGCCAAATGCAAAAGCATTAATTAGACCACATTGGTAGGAAGTCATGAAACAAGTGATGCTGTAGAGATTGCCAAGTGGCTCAGGAGAAATAAATCAGAGTTTATAAATATCTTCAGAGTAAGAATATCAGTACTTATACCCAGTCTTAGAAAATGCTGGTTGTTTAAGACAAGAAAGAAAACATTTTGAGCACCTGCTTGTAAAAATTTCTTAGCCAATGGGGAAAACTTACCTGTAGAAATCGTCCTTCCTTTCGCCCCAAAGGAGGTGCCTGATGACTGTACAGCTAGAGAACAGGCTAGCACACCACAGAGTGTGGGAATAACCAGTGCTGGTGATTCAACCAAGCTAGGACAGGAGTAACTCTTTTTAAAGCTGCTGTATTTATCAAGAGCTTGTGTGAACAGGGACATTCCAGAAATTAACTTTTAAAGCAGATTAATAAAATCTCTATTCAGACGTCAAATAACTTCCATTTTACTTTGGAAATGAACCTAGCTATATCAAATTAAGGCCAGTTTAATTCTGACTATGATTAACCACCCGGAGGCTTAATGCAGTTTGACTGATCCATGTTAAAATCACATTTTTAGTTAATTTAGGTATTGCTTGAGTGTTCCTGCAAAGGCAAGTCCTAAATCTCACCTGTCTTAACTGGCCAAAAGAAAGGAGGCCTTACATTTAAGTGTTCTTTGCCCATCTGTTTTGTAACAACTTTCAGATCTGTGCAACATAGTGCGTTAAAAGAGCAAAGAAGGTTTTGCAATGGGGAAAAACTTGGGTTTTGGTAAAATTATTCAAAATAATTAAAAGGGAAGGTATTTTCCGATCTGGCTAGTACACACAACTGGTTGAAGGACCTCTGCAGATAGCTGAGAATTCAGGGGAGATTGATGAGTTGGGGGTACATACAAATGGACCAATTATGATCTGTAACAAGAGTGTGAAGGAAAATTCCCTGTCTCCAGATTCTTGTACAGCTTCTTACTGAAAAAAAAAAAAAAAAGCCTGAATTTCCACTCAGTCTCAACAACCAATTTACATAGATTTGGGTTTTTACCTTTAGCGGGCAAAAGTCTAGACACATACAAACTCAAGTCTTCCTTGGACTAACTCTATTAGCAAAGGGTTCCCACATTTTCTTCGAGCATCTTCTCTTCTATTCTCTTCCAGCTTACCAGTAGTAGCACTCATAACCTCATGTACCCCTACCAAACCATAGATATATCAGCTGATCTATTCATTCCTGCTTACTCTGTGGACCTCAGGTAAGGCCTTTTGCATTTGCTAGCTACTGTTTACAGGCCCAAACTGTCAAACCTGAACCACAACTGCCCTACTCTGGAGCACCTCTTGCCAGCTAATGCATTTAACAAGCTAAGAGCAATCAGCAGCTCTGCCTCATCAAAGGCTCAAGGACAGCATGGCTGACCAAACCTTTGTCTATTTATCCCCAATTACAGTAATTGGTCTCCTAGGGGATATTGACTCTACCGTCACACCTTGCTTGCTTTTCCTTGCAGGCATGACAGCACCTGCTACTAAATCATGAATACAGTCAGCTGCTGAAAAGGCTGGTACTCCCCTTTCCTCCTGCTGTGAATTCTTTCCCATGCTGGACTCTCATAGTGTCATCCAAAACATGGAAACTATCCGTCACAACAAATTACCTCTCATATCTCGCAGACCAGTGACCACCCTTAAATAACCCTGATTACTGATTATGCGCCTTTCTAGCATTTCTTGAGAAAGAAACAGCATTTATATTTCTCATAAGTCAGGATTTTATATGCCAGCCCTGCTGGATTTAATATTTTCTCAAAGATGATTGAGAGAAAAAACACACTATTTATAGAAAAACTCTTAGAGGGTTTTACAGGCTCTCACGCAAAGCCATTGTTTTGCTTTCTTATTTATTGTCCCTATGGAACTATAACCCCCTGCTCTAAGTTATCTGCTCACATCTAGTCATATGAAGCAATGAATTTCAAGACACTGCAAGCTGGCTGCTAGTGCCAAAATGTGGTAAGGACATTTACTGCCATTTGGAATATTTTTACTTCAAAGGAAAGGATTAATAAAGATTATGGAAAGGATCCTCAACCTCTACATTTCCACTGACCCCTTTTCCCCCCACATAATGATTTGTTAAACTATGTGTTAGCTATACTGTAGAAAAGAAATTTTTAGTGCAACGCAGAGTGGGCAATGCAATCTTCCAGATGTACGTATTGCTTCCAACCTAAAAACTCTTTTGAAGCACCAATCAAGCACCCTTGGCACTCAGCCCCTCTGCCCTGGACCAGTGTAGCACCATTTGAGGCAATCTAAGCTCCCCCAGCCTTTCCCTTACCCAATAAATTGATATCAACTCCAACAAAAAGCACAACTGCTAGCACCACATCTGCACTAGCTGAGGAAAACATTTGCTTGCACAGGCTTTACTCACTTCTGGCCGCTCTCTGCGCTGCAGATCCGCCATGAATCCACTACACTAGCGGCTTTATATAACCATGGAGATAGTAGGAAATGAACAGACGGAAAACAAGGTCAATGTACCATGATAATGCATGTAAACACATGAAAGAAGGAAAATCTAAGCTCTCAGATCAGCAGTGACAATATTAACAACATGCAAACTTTTCATCTTCTTTCAGTTCTGAAGAGTATCTTGAAGTTCTGTGCCACATTATCTGTATTGGTGCTACCTACTCTACCTATCCGTATTGACCCCACCTTGACCTATATTGCTGAAACTTTTACTTAAAGACATGAAGTATGTGTCAAATCCCAATTACTTGCAGAGTCATGCGATGCTTGAGAGTAGTCAAACAGTGGCACAAGTCACCTGGAGATGTTGTGGAGTTTCCATGCTTGGAGATATTAAAAACTCAGCTGAGCCTTATCTGAGCTCACCTTGCTTTGACCAGATGACCTTCAGAGATCCTTCCAATTTATAATTTTCATAGGATTATTCAGGTTGGAAGGGACCTCAGGATGTCTCTGGTCCAAGCTCCAATTCAAAGCAGGGTCAGCTCTGAGGTCAGACCAGACTGCTTAGGGCTTCATCCAGTAGCATCTTGAAAACGTCAAAGGATGAGGATTGCACAACCTCCAAGGTCTGATTATCTGCATGGTGGAAAAGTTGCTCCTTGTATCCAGGCTGAAGCTCTCATGTAGAAGTTAGGCCCCTCCCACCCTGCACTATGGTGAAGAACTCCAGCTCTCAATAACCTCCTCATAGGTTCTGGAGGCTGCTGTGACATCCCCCCCAAAGCTGGCTCTTCTCCATGCTGACCAACCTCTGCTTCCCCAGGTTCTCCTCACATAGCAAGTGCTCTAGCCCTCAGCACCTTGGTGGTCCTCCACCGAACTCACTTCAGTTTACAGTCTGTCCTGCACTAGGAGCCCAAAACTGGACACAGTATCTGGATGTGATCTACTGGGGGCTGAGCAGAGGGGGGATAGCCCCCACCTCGATCTGCTGGCCATGGCCCTGTTGGTGCTGCCCAGAACACTGCTGCCCTTGGTGCTGCCAGGGCGCTATGGGCTCCCCTCCGCCCACTGTCTCCAAACCCCAGCACCTTTCCTGTAGAGCCGCCCCAGCCAGCCAGGCTCAGGCTAGATTGCTGCCAAAGACTGCTTTCCCGGGACAGGGCTTTGCACTGAACCGAATTTCACAAGCTTCACCTCAGCCCAGCCCTCCAGGCTGTCTAGCTCACTGCTCTCAGGCTGTCCCCCGGTACCCCCAGCCTGATGGCATTTGCAAACTTGATGAGACTGCTCTCTATAGCTTCCTCCAGGGCATTGATAAAGATGTTAAACAAGACAGGTCCAAGGACAGATAGCTGTGGTACTCCACTTTGTATCAGCCTCCAGGTAGCGAACCAACTATTAACCAAGTCCCCGTGAGCCTGATCATGTAAGTAGTTTTTCAGAGGGATGGACAACCAGATGGGTAGACTGTAACTCCTATTCCGTGTTTCAATGAACAATTTACTCTTTCATGTAACACAAGAAGGTTTTCATTTCCTTTTCCAGTGTATGCTGGAAGACGCTGCTCAAAGGATGCTGGAATTATTCAGATGTGCAAATGTCCTCAGTATGCCATTCAGTGAAGTCAATACTGATTTCAACAGAATATTTAATACAATTAATGCAGCTGATTTTATCACTGTAGTGATATGGAAGAGTTCAAGACATTGTGTTGAAAAATTGCCTGAGAAAATAATTCATAACTAGGTTTTGGGGTTTTTTTTTGTTTATTTGATTGATTGCTTGGGTTTTTTTTTAAGATCAGCTGTAAATAGACCGAGCACTGCTATGAGAACTGGTGGAAACCTAAAGGAAAAGGCTGTGGGAAAGTCTATGTCAGGATTGCCATATACCCATGGAATTTGGTTTATTAGCAGTCTCTTAGATATGCCAAGTTGTGAAGGAAAAGACCAGAAAATGTTCCATCAATCATTTCCCCCAAGGCCTGTTTATTTTTGTCATAATACCAAACTTGAAAAACCAGAGTTCACCCAGTCATGTAGCAGACTGGTGTGATGTACTGGGGAAAGGGAAATCCCCCTTTCCCTTGCTTACTTACTAATAGGTTTGATTAGACAAACACAACAGGATTTACTCGAATACATTCGATGTAACAAATACAGAGAGCACATTGTACAGAACCACCTCACTTCCAAACAGAGGCGTGGGGGCGTTGCGCAAATTCATGAGCCAAAGTCTTCTGAATCACCCCTTTGCCGGGTGATACTTTGGCTCTGTTTTGTTTAAATGTAGATGTATTTGCGTTTCAAAACAACTCATTAAGTCTTATTGCATTTTGATGCAATTGCAAATACAGCAGACAAGTTGAAAAGTAATTTTATGTGCCGACATCTCTTTTGGAAGGATTTTCGATGGCAAATGAGTTTCATCTCAATGGAAGGTGAGTTTCAAATGCCAGACAGTGTGCCTGTGTTTGGTAAGTGTTTCTCCTTTCATCTACCTGGTTTCGAATCCTACTTTTACCAGGAGATGTACGAAGCACCTTACTGATAAGAACAGTTACAAATGTACTCTCATGGCCAGGGGAAAAAGATAAATCTGTTGGAGTATCTTAACGGCCTCCTGTATAGCTAGTGGGCACAACCGGTTATGTGCGTAACTATTGCAAGGTGAAGATTTCATCGAGCGCAGACACAGCCGTGTTATCTAGAGCTTCTTGAACATGCTCTGTGCCAGCCAGGGGGACTCAAAGCTTGACACCGCCCCATGGTCGTGTGATCACAAACCTGATACACAAACGCAAGCTGGCTTTTAATTTCTGGTACATAAGAAACGGAACGAGCAACTTCTTTGTCCCTGTCAATCAAGCCGTATGTGCCCTGCAATTACAATTGACAACAGATGGAAAACTGCAGTGACTAAACACCAGAAGCTGGTGCTTTTCTACTTTTAAATTAGTAGTTTAGTGGATTAAGGTTAAACATTTGCCTATTGCTGGATCACCCTGAAAGTATGTTAAACACTGGGTTAGGGAAAAACCCTGTGAGTAGCTAAGCAAATGTAAAATCTGGAACTAAACCTTGATTCGCACGTACAAAGAGATCAGAGAGACTCAAACTAAACTCCTACCCCCACAAATGAGCCTCTCTGTGGTTTTTTTACAAGTACCATGTGAGAATATGCAAAAAAAACCAGTGGTTGTGAACATTTTGCTCGTGCAAATCCAGCCCAGCTGAAGAGCTGACTCGATCTCCAGTAGCAGCTCTTGTGCGATACACACGTCTGCATCCCTCCAGGTCTGGGAGCCACGCTACCAGATTTGCCTCGGTTCCTGCCGGGGGTCCTTCGTGCTTCGGGCCCTTTGCCCAGCATGTGCTGGAAACCTTTTTTCCACCTCAGAAGCATAGTAAGAATTGGATTTTGGTATTCAAAGGCTGAGGAATGGATCTGCTTCCAGTATAAGATGGGGAGAGGGAGGTGGTATGGAAAGCCAAAGAAAAGACTTAGAGTTGGACAGCTGATCTTGCTGCCAGGAATAGATGTAAGAGTGGAGGCAGAACCTGCAGGTCAACTCAACTCCCTCTTTCCAGCTCAGCAGCCACCCAGTAAAGTAACCAGCACGGCCACAGCATTCATGCTGCTTATTGTCAGCTGCTGCCCTAAATGATGAATACTTCCACAGTGACACAGCTTTCTGTGGGGAGACAAAAGCCACATGCTTCTCAGGATCGTGTTATGTTTCTTGTTCTTTGGTTTGACATCTCTTTCAGCCTACAGTAGGAAGGCATCCAACTGAAAGCCAAATTCAAAGTCCTTCGTGCAAAGTCCTTCCTCAACACGCTGGCAGCCATTACAGGCTGTAGACAACAGACCTCCTCAATTCCCTCGCACCAGTATTAAGAGAAAGCAGAGTTCAGAGAACACTCCTCCATACCCATTTTAACTCTATTCCCTTCCAGTAAGCTAAAGCTGTCAATACTCTAACTTTTCCTCTGCCCACTATTTACCTCAGTCTGTTAGGGCAGAGCAGAGATTCATGGCTGTCTGTTACTTACAATGGGTAGAATGACAGACGAAGTTGCCATGAGCTGCAGCATTTGAAAGCAGGGCTGATAAGCAGGAGCATATCTGCTGTCTGGCAGCCTTCAGAACAGAGGGAAAGAGGAAACACTTTAGGTCAGGTCGGGGAGAAAAGAATAGAGGCAACAGGAGCAGGGGGAAAAGGTGACAAAGTAATAGAGATATAAGTCTAAACTAGAAGTTGTGGGGCTTTTGTAATTTGTATCATCATGACTTCTTTTGTCTTACGTTACTCTTAGCTGGATTTACAGGATCCAAGAGTGATGTGTTGCGGAGGAGACCACCCTAGCCATAAATAACTGAAAATAAAAGTAACAGGAGATTTCAAGCTTTGCTGATACAGCAAGAAGGCATGAAATTCCTCTCTTTCACTATTTAAACACTTACTCGAAATAGAACTAGTAAGAGCTAAAAGTAAGGATATCAGGGCAACCAGGATATGCTGACAGCCCTCATTGATCTAATACTCTTGTTTAGTCTTTAAAAAGTGTAGGAACAGGAATATGCAAACCATAAATTGCAAAGCCAGCATCTGCAAACCTTCATTCAAGGTTCCTAATTGCTCGCCGATTCAACCAGACATGTGGCTCTTTTTATTTATTATTTGTGAGTATTCAGGCAAACTGACTGGTATTATCACATGCTTCGGGAATGGCCTTTTTTCAGCGAGGTGTTGGCATATTTCCGTTTTGTTTTTAGGAGGTCAGTGGTTTGGGACTGGACTGAAACGTTTCAAAGCCAGCATAAACATTCCTTTTCTTTCAAATTATCCGCAGGGAAAAATAACAGTCTGGCCATTGCACAATTTTAAGAGTTACAGCCTTACTTCTGCCAGCACTTTCATCCCTGACTTACACTAATGACAGTACGATTCCACAACCCTCAAGGTGCAGTTCGCCACCTCAGAATGATCAGAAATTGCTCTGTGGCTCCGAGACCAAAGGCAGGCACTGTTTCAGAGCATGTACATGTAATACAAGGAGGACAATTAGTGCTACGGAAATAGTCTTCAGAGCCTGTGGATTAATTTTAAAGAGTGCAGTAATGCTCCGTAATGCTCTAGGTGGTTGATTTTATATACAAAGTTGTACTGTGTTTTAATTGCGCAATCCATGGCGAGTACATAACCAACACTCCCTAGGAAGGTACTGCAAACACAAAGACAAAAGGGGATGAACCATGTTTTAAGCTCTCTCACAAAGTGATACATGCATTATTATTAGAAGATGCACTAAATAGCCTAGATCCTCCAAAAATACATATCCAGGCATGTCTCTATCTCACCTCAAGAAAGTGATACCCTAAAATGTGAAAAATGGAACTAATTTCCCCTAGGCAAAAAAAACGTACATGTCCATCAACACTGTACACAGTAACCTCAAGAGAAACTGAGCTAGGCGACCCTGGAACAGCTCTGACTTAGGCTACCTCCTTCCATTTCTGTTAAAATGCTTTGTTGTAAGCACTATGCTAATAAAACCCCTTTGAGTTATCTGAACTCCTAATTTGCTATTAGGTCACACAAAAGGAGAGAATTAGACCACCAGGATATTACTTACTTTAATCAGCATCCAAGCAAATAACTCAGAGACAGATTACTTCACAGATGGGTGGGGAACGGCTTTAGGTCATGAGAAAGCCAAACGCACCGCAAGGAGCGATAGCTCTTTTGAGACCTTTGCAAACCTACATCCTGCACTCTTCCCCACTGATGTCATGCCAACATGCAAGGGCTCAAAGCCATGCCTTCAGCCATCATTACTCAGCCCTTGGCTCACAAAACCTCAGAAAACAGTGGCAGAACAGAGTGAACTTCTGTAGGCAAGTACTGGGGGAGGTAGAAGGAGCTAAGTGCATCTCCCAAGGTTTTATGTATTTCATACACGCAGCAATTTTGCAGTTAAGTTATTATTTTGTAAAAGTGATCAGATTGTTCATGTAAGTGCTAAGCCCTTTATCAAACTCCTTTCTACAGCCAGACTAGAGTGGAATACCAAGCACGTGCACTTACAAGAGGCTGAGGGAGGCAGCCTTTTGCCACCCTCACAAGGGTGCTCGGAAGTGCTGGCTATACTATGTACCAGGCCTCTCTCGCTTGCTTTTGGCAAGATCAAGCCTGCCTCTTATATACGTGTGTCACAACACCCTCCTCCTCCTCACACAGCTACAAACAGCAACACGACACCCTAGTGTTACAACACTGTAGTGTTACTACACCTTTGAGCTACTGCAATCTTTTTTTGCTTTTCACCTGTTTCCAGCTTTTTGAACACAGAATCTCAACTTTTGTTGAAAAAAACCTACAGTAGCCTCATTGTTGAAGACATGAGCCTGAAAGTAACAACATAAAAAGATACAGGACTTACATTGTTGTTGACTTAGCAGTCATAACTTGTTAACCATCAGCAACGGGCTACAGAAGCCCTTCTCCTCCGTGTAGAGAATAAACACAAGCCGATTTCTGAGTTGGGCACTGCGATTGCACCTGCGCGAAGGCATTTTCCTGTGGTCATTGTTTTCTTTAAAAAGGGGAAAGTTATGAGTGAGAACAGGTGTGTTATTTATATATGGCTTACGCCAATTTAAATTACTTGCTGCTAAAAAAGCATGTACCCACCTTTCCCAATTCCTGCCCTCGAGCTGGCCCAAGTCAGTAGATCCATCTGCTAATTAACAGAGAAAAAAAAATAAATTGCTTTCCAGTCAGACCAAGTCCCTCATCTGGCTGGCAATGAAGTCACATCATCGGTAGTGCTGCTGACTCTAGGAGAGGCATGACTAGCAATTGTAGAGAGAGCGAGCTTCAGATCTATTAAGACAATTGTAACAATGCATGTTCGCGCATCCCGGAAGATAAGTGATTTATTTTGCTTGAACTTTGCTTGAAGAGTCCAGACAGAATCCCTTGGTCTCCCTCCTCTGAAGAGAAACCCAGTAAAAAAGGACATATATTACTAAAGACCAGCATTAATATTTGAGATATTCTACATGTCATTTGGAGATGCAGAGCCAGGGAGTATCTAGAAATGAGAAACTAAATGTGACACGAACTTGACAGCAAAGTGGGAGGAAAGACCTTTGACCATAGGCATGAAAGAGCTATAAACAGCGTAATCCGGGAGAGAAAAACATCCGAAGCTGGGCCAGCAAAGAGGGAACATGCTGGATAGAAAAGTACTGTCTGTGTAAGGGTGTACCCACCCCTCCCACATAGCCTAATCGATTTACCCACTGCTTGAGAACGGCTAGCTCGATGTGAAACTGGCCTTTACTTGTCACGGACTGAAATTACCCACTCGAACAACTGAATATATTTTATATTCTATGCAACTCTATTCTATTTGTATTCTATAACAGGTCTTAGGAGCTCTTATAAAAGCCTAGATTTCAGAAAATTGCGAGCACAGCCCTATCCCTAAAAAGTAAGTTAACAATATTTCCCAGCGCCTTCGCTATTATTGCCAGCACTGTGAAGTCTGCTTTCTGCAGCTTGAATAAAAAAAAATAAATCAGGCATAACACAAAATAGGAAGAAACAAAGGAAACCATAACCACACATAAACAGGCTGAGCTTCCTCCTCCTTCCTTATCACAGGGCTTTGTTTTTCCCCTCACAACTGTTTAGATGTTATGAGAGGTCAGAAAGTCTGCTATTAATCACCTGAGTTCTCAGGCAGCTGAGGGCGAAGTAGCTCACTGCTCCTCTCTGCACGCGGAAGCAGTGAACACCCCTTTTTTCAAGGTGTGTTTCATGAACTGAGAAAAGTCAGATGCTGAGAGCCTGAAGGGGTCTAGATACGGGCCTCCTGGTGTCAGCACCTAACCCCCAGTTGCTTTCCCTGCAGAAAGACTATATTCAAGATGCAGTTTTATATTTGCCCCATCCTTTCCTCACATGAGTAATGGTTGGGCTCAGCCAAAGAATCCTGTTCCTCAGCAGAAAGTGGGGCAGATCCCATGGGCAGCACAGAGTGAGGAAAACAGAAATCCTTTGGG
>VZTV01032718.1:0-19419 GCA_013400875.1 Anhinga rufa | reverse complement strand
TTTTTTAAAAACTTTTTTTTTTTAAGAGTTTGTTTATCAGGGCTAGTCTGATCAATTCTTTGAACTGACTGACCATGTAGCTTCACAAACATTAATGCTGGCTCAAGGGAAGCGGAAGGGATGCCTGGCAGAGAGCACTGGGCAGAACACAACCATCGCCTTTGTCAACGGTGTCAATTCACTTTGACTTGATTGAGATGTGAAGGAATCCCACAGTTAAGTGACCTAGGTGAACTGAGGCTTTAGTGGTTTGAGGTCAATAATACCCAGACTTTAAACCCCAAACCACCTACATATATCACAAGGCATTAGGCTTATGTGTTCACAAAAAGCAGCAGTACTGACATAGCCCCTGCCCTTTTGACGAGCTCCTGTACCTTTATTCATGAAGGAGCATCATGTAGCAGAGCTGATCTCCACACCAGAAAAGTATGGATCATGAAACTTTAGGAGCAATTGTCATAACATCCAAACCGAGGATAAATGAAAACATATATTAAGGTGACTGCTTTTATATTCTTGCTCAAAAGCAGACATAAATACAGCACCAGTAACTCTAGTAATATCTGGGAGGCAATTGCTCTCATTTCAGAGAGCAAAACATACTTTCTTCTGATTTCTCAGAATCAGAATCAGAATCATTTATACCTTCTTATCTATCTGGTAAATCATCTTGGAAAGGTACCGTTTACCAGAGTAATGAAGGAGCAGTCAAGGTACTTGATATTTCTGTTGATTCTGACAAATGATTCATACAGAGCAGAACATCAACAGTGCATCAAAAACATTTTATCCATGAAAAAAACCTAGAGAAATGTGAAAAAAACTAGTCCTTCATATGCAGCACATAGACACACATACACAGAAAACTAAATGACATCTCTGCAGTTGTCTAATATAACTCTTGGGTTCCCTGCAAGCCAGATACAGGCAAATCAGTGTTAGCTGATCATGGAGCTGAGCATGGCACGGTCAGGGTCTTGACGAGCCTGACGGCTTGCTCAGCCAAAGTTTTTCAGATTTCAGTGTGATTATAACTTACTGGCAGGGCCACCCTGTCTTTGGGTTACTTCTGCAGAGGAGAGTTAGTTTATCTGCAGAAAAATTAGGGGTGAAGATGTTTGGTGTGAAATGCTCCAAGAAAAAATGTAGGCAATATTCAATACGGCAATCAGTGTGGAGAGAGGGTCCTAACTTCCAGCATCCCTGGCATCTCTTTCATTTTCTCACAGCTTTAGGTGAAAAACACTAAAGACTGTCCACACATAAGCTTCATAAATTCATGAGTTATATGAGAAGAAAAGGATAAATCTTAGAAATCTTGTGTGCACTTGAATGCAAAAGAAAAGAAAAAAGATGGGATTCTAAATTCATGCTTAGCAAGTTAATGGTCAGGATTAAGTCTGTTGTAATCAAGAATTAAGATGACAGTCATACTAGATCTGAATTTCACCACTGCAACTTAGTGCAGAAGTAACTCTTAGTGCGTCCTGTGAAATTTTCATGATAACCATGTTAGTAATTTATCAAGTGATGAAGTGATGACTATGTCAAATGTACAAAAACATTACCTGATTTGCTCTTATAACACTTCCTTAGCATCTTACATATTCTGAAAATCAGGTTTTCAAACACAGCAAGCAAAAGTGCTTTCTGGTTTCTATCTGTCACTGAGTAATGCAGAAACACAAGTGGTTACTTGCAAGTCCCTTTTACTAACACAATGATCAGCCCAAGACTATTAAGAAAGTCTGCAAACAGTCCCTTTGAGGAACAAATAAAAGCCATACTGTATATACAAAGTACTTTCAGTTGGATAAAACATTTCATGGGTCATGATCAATGTTTCATATCCTGATAAATTTAGATTAGCAGCTGTACTCCTTTTCAAAGGTCAGTGAAAAAAGTTCCTTGTTCAATAGACCTTCCAAAGGCTGGATGCCTCAAAAAGCCTCTAAAATAGCTTTTCTTTTTTTTTTTTTCCCCTCCAGAAATCAATAAGCTTTAAAACATTTTACCTTCAAGAATTATTGCACTTTAAAAAGAATGTATTAAGTGCAGGACTGTTCCCCCAAATATTTTTTAATTTAGCTCCCTCATATACAATGTTATTATATCCAAAGATACTACAACCCAACATTTAATGTTCAAAACATCCAGTCTTCTGTCATGGATTAATTTTTATTTTTGGTATCCAGAACTCAAATAAAATACCTTTATTTAACACACTTCATGGGAGGTAGGAAGGGGTGAGAGGCCACAACATTAGCCCTACTAACATTCTTCATGCTTTCCAGCTAGTAAAAGATTTATATGGTACTTCAGCCTTCTGCTGACTTTGCTTCATTGTGAATGTGCATGTATAGCAACTTTACAACTAAAATCAGTGTAAAACTTTCAGATCTCTTGTTTTGTTTGTTAGTCTGTTGACACAAAGCTCTTCTTTGCCATAACAACTTGGCAGAGCAATACTTAATGTGTTTTCTTATATTGAATGCTATTTTAATTATCTTAACACAAGACATATATGTAGAAGGCGTTACTACAATGTACTAAAGTATTTCATCCTGTTTCTGTTCTAAAAATGAATCATGAGAATAATGATTTTCAAGCAAACCTGATTCTGAATACAACAAGGTTAAGGAATATTAGCATTTGGTCCAAAATCTCCACAAAATCATTAAAATCAGTGGGTTCTGAATTAATGCATTAGCCTCCAGCAACAGCCAAGGATTAAAATGAGCGTAATGTTAAAGCCTAGTAACAAAAGGAGGTTACACCTCTTTAATCATGGGATTTGTAGCTTCTCTGTCATTTGTTATGGCTATCTGCAGCTTCTACATCTTCTGCTCTTCACTGTGTAACAGTGAAGATACATCTATTGAACACAATGGGTGACAGAATCCACGATCACAGCTTGTGGTAACCCATACAAGACCACTTATGATGTACATGAACAATATGATAAAGAGGTCCTGGGCAAAATACAGTGGGATTCAACATCATTCGACAGTTATTTACATAGGCCTCAGAATGTAAATTCTAAACTGACAAAATTGTTTATGTAAAGTATGATTTATTTTATTCACTCATCAAGACAGCATTGAAAGGGATAGCAAAAGCTTGCTTAGGCCATCCCTCCCTCTCTCTGGTAAGAACAGACATGGGTCTGCTGAGTTGTTAGCCTATGCCACAGACCTGGAAAACTAGTCCAGGTGCTAGTCAAAGGGAGAGGTTAGGGCCAGTGGTGGCAGCCAGACACTGCTGGCAGGATGCATCTCTCATTTTCAATTTTCCACCCACAGGAGGAGGTGCTACCCTTATGCCTTTTGCCCTCCTATTGGCTATTGGCATGGCCAGCATAAAGCTAAAAAATTTCCCTTTGCTCTTCAGCCAGCACTCTGTCAAAGCTCTATTCCACATCAGCCGAGAGAGCAAAATTTATTTTTGCCTACATTGTTGAGAAGCCCTGAGTCAGCTCTGCTAGAATTATCCCTCATAATGAAAAATTTACGACTTTTACTCTGCCTTCCTCCCTTCCTTTTAATATCCTTCCCTCTTCCCCACAGTGTTCTTCCCAATTGGATTTGGCAACCTTCCCAATTCCTGCTTAACATTCTCCATCATTAGTTTCAAAATAAATGTATCTAGCATCATGCCTCTATTTCAAGACCTCTATCCTTTTTTTTTTAGACTGATGGCTTTTAAAGGGTGAACCAAATCCCTAAATGTTTTAAATCAATAATATTCTTTAAGACTTACTTTAATCACTTAGATGAGACACCTAAACAATTTCTAGGAGCAAAGTCACAGCTTGTGGAAGGGCGGAGTTATACAAGATAACACCATCAGCTGTGAAGCTCTGTGAACATCTAGAGATGTTGTAAAGTGCACAGTCAACTAAAAATAGTCAGCAAAGCACAGAAATTAACTCCGAAATAAGAAAGTAAATCAAGTAATACTCCTCTTTCCAGCTGTCTGCAAATTACCATTATCTCCACCCACTACAGGGCTCCAGCCCATTATGGTTGATGATAATTGGCAGAATGGAGAAGCGAAAGGAGCTTTCCATCAGGGCCATCTGTACAAGAGCTCCAACAGGAGGGGATGGGAAGGAAAGCGTCTGCCAGCCAACCTACTTGCTGGTACACTAAGCCAGCCCTAACTAAGTCAGGGGAAAAACTACCACTGGGTTTACTCCAGAATTTTGTGGGCTTAATTTACAAGAAAATTCTCCACCCCAGAAGAAAGTCACAACTTAAAGAAACATTTAAAATGCATTGTTTGTGCCGGCACAGTATTTTAGAAACAACTTAATAAAAACCAGATACAAACATTTTTCTTCAGTTGGCCTGGAGATTTCTCTGGATTTCATTTTGATCTTTGTACTTTTCCCTTGCATTGGTTTATAGATAAATTCTTTGTCTATGATCTCCAAGAGAGTTTCTGCCACGTCAACAGGTGAAAGAGATGAAAAAACTGACCTAGACACTCACACATTTTTATATCTTATTATTATTCATTTTTATGTAAGTTACTTGTTTATGAGTGGCACAAAATCTGCAGGAGGTAATTGCTATTAACACTCCACCTCTCCTTACCTTCGGAATGGGGGAATGCTGCATCTGTGCTCAGAGGATGCCAGATCGCTGCCCGTGCCTGCCTAGATCCAGCTGGCAGGCAGCTCTCTGGGGTGGCACGGCAGCTGGTAGAAGTTGGGACAACCCTTCAGGTTTCTGCTTTTTTCCTGAAACTGTACCAGCCATAGTCAAGATGTAGCCAAAATATCTGGGTTAGTCTGAGGTACATGTGGTTACTAAAAGCTAGCTTCCAAAGGAATACGTCATATTCCAAAACTGTCTCTTGTGCAACTTCAAATTTCTGTGTATGGTATTAACAGATTGCCTACCTTAGCAGAAATATATCCATTTTTGATTCATTCTTTCCTTTCTTCCTAAAAATAGGTCTAGAACCTTTAATGAAGACTTAGTTTCAGTTCAAGGATAGAAACTCCAAATAAGTCATAGAAAATGGTTACCTGCAGGTAGCAGAGCTGGGTACCTGTGCACATTCTGGGCAGGGCGGAACAGCTTCTGGGGGACTGCGTGGAGCTGACTCCCAGCCAGAGCCACCGAAGTAACTGGAACCAAGACCACATGCAAGGACCCACCCACAAAAACGCTGTTAGCAGAGACAGGTTTACAGAACCTTCTTATTGTATTTGACCTGAGCCCAAGTATTTCAAGAGAAGCATCTTGAAATACATTACATCTCAATTAAGTAATAAGAAAACTAGTCCTTCAGGCAACAACAGCCAAATGAGAGGAGCATGGAGCATTCCCCAAGCAGAAGAAATAGAAATATTCTGTATGCTGCATATCCAAGCAGATACTATGAGTCAATGGTAACCTGACCTTCACATAGAATACGCAATGTCTAGCAGCAGAGTTAAGGTTGAACATCAAAATCTCATTTCTGATTACTGATCTGTGAAATGCTTGTTGACAGCAGAAGAGTTTCAGAGAACAAATAATATCAAAAGAAATATCAGCAAACAAACTATGATATTTAATGAAGTGTAAGATATATTTTTTTATCTTTACTGGCTGATCCATGCATCTGCAGATCTAGTATTTCAGAAAACATTGTTAACAAAAGAACACTTTTTTTTTTTTTTACAAAGAGTAGCACATTTTGTCTTCATGCACTTACTGAAGAAGGGAATAGCATTTCTAGGAAAACAAGTTGCAAGTTTTGTATTATTTAGCTAATTTCATGCTTTTAAAATAAAAAACATCTCTTTAAGTGGAAATTTTGCATGTAAGCCGTGTATTTTTTCAAAACATTTTTTTTCTTAATTAACATTACAAATGTTTCTGACAATTGAAGAAGATGCCAGTAATATTGATGCTATAAATTATGAAACTTCAGTTGTTTAGAGTAATGGAGATTGAATACTGGGTAGATGCATTGCTGACACCTTGGAGAGTCTGTTACATAAATGTATTTGTTTCATTCTGGAAATAAAATAGACCCTACTGGATTTTGTTGTGCACATGGAAGAATACAAACTTGAATCCAATAACAGTAAATCGATTTCAAAAAAATTATTTCTACCAATAGCCAAACAATGCAACCAGAGATATGTTTATTTACAGCATACAGTTTTGTAACTGTAACTTGGAATTAATAACATATTTAAGTGGCTTGAATCAGCCAAAGAGGCATCTGAGCCTGTGAAGCTGTCAGCAGGAACTCCTTCACAGCTCCAGCCCAATGGGTTGTAGTACATACATACATATATGTACATACAGTATGCAAGGTAAAATTTTATGTCTTGATTACATTTGGAATATGATGATGAAATGATTGCAAGGATTGAAAATCAATAAAATAATTTACACTTTGAATTTACAGTCTTTAATACTAACGTGCTGGGGGAAAATAAGGCTCTTTAATTACTACTGACTAGAATAGGGCAAGGTATATAAATTTCTTAGCAGTCTTTTCTGGTGCCCTAACTTTTATCTTCTTGAAGAGTCATTTCTGCCCAAGAATGAAAAAAAAATAATAATCACAACTTTTTCCTTTTCATTTTTCCTTCCCACTGCACCCTTTAGCACTGTGTTTGTCCGCTGCCTCTCTTTGGGCTCCCCCCTCAGCCCTTTCATGTTCATTCCCACGCCTAATAAGCATAGACAACCTCTGGTTTATGCTGCTGCTCTGCTTTCCCTACAGGATTATCAGCAGAATTTGAGAGGCAAACATTTAAGAAACAATATATATATGTGTGACTAGAGGTAAGAGGTAACTCCAGCAGTTCACAGCAGTAAATAAGTTGTTAATTTTGAGGGAATCAGTTAATACAAGCTGACAACGGGGCACTTTTCATATTGTTCTTTAAATGTTCTGAGTACTATGGGACAAAGGCTGGTGTAGAGAAAATAAATGGAAGCCTGCATATGTCATCTGTTCCAGGAGCCACTAGAGGGACAATGAGGACAGAGAAAATATGCAAAAAAAACCCCAAACAAATGTCTACATGCTTCTTCATCTGCAGTGACTGGAAGATGTATGTATTGGAAGAGAAGGAAAAGAAAACCAGGCCAGACAAGCTTTCCTTGTTGGCATGGCTCCTTTTTTGTCTGCTGCTCCTGTTGTTCTAAACAGAGGGCAAAATACTCCCTCCCTTCTTTTATCTTGTATTCCTTTAGAGTTACATCATGGTTGTTTAAAGTTTCCTGCAAAATACAGACTGTATGTTTGTTTAAACATACTGAGTGTGTTGCTCTAGACCACAATGCTGAATAAGGTTAGAAGTGGTCTCTTACTGAGGGGCACTTGCTTTCTCTCATAGTGAAAATGTTCCCCTTCTCTGGACAAGGGCATGAAAGCCTATTATTTTAGCATTATAAAAACAGATATCAAAACATGGAGACTGAAAATTATTTTTTCAGTGTCTTTTTCCTCCTCTCCATTAATGGTAATTATGCAATCATTTTTCATTTGTCTGTTCGTGAATGTGGACAATTATCAAGATACATACATTAAAAATTTTGATTCAAAATGACAAAGCAATAAGATATTCAAAAATGCAACCACAAAGGATTTGAGATCACTGCATGGCAAACACATCATCTCTTCTTTTTGAGATGCAAATTTCCACATGAAATGTAAAATTGTCTGCAGCCGACTAGAAAAATAACAGAGCTGTGTTGTGCCACCTCAATACACAGTTGAACATACTTATCCATCAGAGTTTTTACTACTGCATAAATAATGTATACACACTTGACAGTTCTGAATAGGTATGTTGATTTTGACTTAAAAACAAATAATCCTGTTTATCTGTGAAGAATACAGAAATGACTGGATGCTGAGAAGTTGCTGTGAAAGGAATAAAAACAAGTCAGGGTGCCGAGTGTTATAAATTCCAGACTGTATGAGATATTTTTGGAGGGCTGAACCCTGATAAAATCGATTGACTTTAATAGTTGCAACAATATGTTCACACAAACATGACTTATGGGATAAGGACCTTCTGCACTAGCAGCAGGCAATTTTCTTAGATAACTTGTAAATACACCAAAAATGAGCATTCTGTCCTTGATTCTTGCATAGTAGTTTTTTTACTTTGGTCGTAAGTTGTTTCACACCAGAAAATAAAAATAAAAGTTTGAACATGGAGTGTTTTATAACATAAACTTCACGTCTGATAGCACAAAAAGGAGCAAAGATCCTATTCTACAAACATAAAGTTACCTTTTAAGAGTATGAGGCACATTTGCCAGAAAACAAAACAAAGCAGTGCTTTTTTGTTTCAGAAGCATGCAAAATCTATAAATAGCAGCAGACAGGATCGTATCTTCCAGAAAGCAGAAAAAACGCCACTGAAGATCTGCAGATTACAGTTCAAAGGTGAACTGTTGCAATGCTGCAGCGTGCTTTAATGCTGTTTGGGCTGTAGCTGCAGAAGCTCTTTGAGGACAAGCAGTCCACGTACCAAAGGAAAGACAGAAACTTGCACTATGCTTGGACAAAGAAAGTGAGCGAAAGACGAAATTACTACTATCTTGCATAAGTAAATAAGAAATGCTGTAATTCTTATCACAAGATGCTCCTTCAGTCATAATTTCTAACCAATGAAATTGAGAATTTATTAGAAAATTGGTTAAACACCCCAATGACTCAGTGAATTCAGACCCGCAGTCAAACAGTATCACTGAAAAAACTGTTTATCCCAAAGGACCCTGAACAGTCCCATGTTCCAGTGGAAGACAGCAATGACTGAGAAGTATTTAACAGAGTATCAACCTTTTGCTAAATACTTGAAGAAAAAAAAAATAATTTAAAAAAAAGCCTGGAAAATGGGATAAACCATGCAAATATGGGCAGTGCTAAATAGGAAAACTGGAAAAACATACCATATATTTGTCAGAGCTGTCAATTAATCTATAGTTATAATAATGTTTTCTTTATCAACTTCCAGCTTTTTAATGAGATGATGCTTTTAGACGACAATGCCCAGGGACTGATCAGAGGTAGTATTAAAATTGGATAAGAAAGATGAGGGGCACCACGGAGAATCCATCATGCACATCAAGCAACGCAGTCCTTAGGTATTTATGGAATTCTTTTATGTATTCCAACTTCATCTGTAAATTTTGACAGGACTGCAACATATGAAGCGAAAATTTCAGATTTTGAAATAGGAAATGAGCCTACTAAGTCTAAAGAAAAGGTCTTCCAGTAATTGCAAATTAGTGTAACTCCACCAAAGTGAAAGGGTATGGAATGGATTTCACTGTTTACGGGTCTGATCCTTATTAAGCATAAAATGTTGTAAATTATGTATTTTCTTTTATTAGCTTTGTACTTCTTTTATTTCTTTCCCCTGGAATTTTCCTCTGTATTTCTTTTAAATCTCTTTATTCTCCCATCATTTTCTTTGCCTCTCAGCATAGCTGGGATAATACTACTCCCATTCTAGTGG
This sequence comes from Anhinga rufa, assembly GCA_013400875.1. Classification (NCBI taxonomy): domain Eukaryota; kingdom Metazoa; phylum Chordata; class Aves; order Suliformes; family Anhingidae; genus Anhinga; species Anhinga rufa. Next base: position 9,926 of record VZTV01032718.1, on the reverse strand, counting down.
TCTAGTGTTAATCAGTGGTTCCACCATAACTCCCTGCGTGTGATTTACTTGCAGTCAGCGAATGGTCTTCCACTCAAGACCTAGAAATGCACAGCACAGCTTCGTTTCCCAGATAAAACACATTCTGGGTCCCAGTATGGCCAATGCCATATTAATTTTGCCACAGCCAAATGTATTATTACCATAAAAGTGAAGGCACCCTTCTTCTTCCCACCTCCTCCCTTTCCTCAGGAAATATCAAAATTACACAGGCTCACTCTTTAAGAACCACTGTCATACTTTAGATTTCTGAAAATGTTTGGTTTGCTTTATTTTCCTGTCATACCACTCCTGGCTATAATTTAGGACAAATTTGTAAAAAAAAAAAAAAAAAGACCAAGAAAACCAACTGAAAAAAACTCCAACACAGAAGAAAACACAGCCAATTAAGTAGAACTGACTGGTGGAAAATAGTGGCTGCACAAGATTTGAAGAAATCATTAAGAATCACTTTCCTAACCAGAAGCTTTATTAACCCAAAGATTAAATTAGTTGTAAACCAAGTACAATAAAAAATTGTATTTAACCGATTCATTTTTTTTTGTTCCAGAGTTTAACAGGGGTCCCATCAACACAGAGGACTGTGCTGTACTATAACTTCCAGGCGAATAAGTTTCCACACCATCCTAAGGCAGAAGCAATCTGATAAAGACTCTTATTTTATAGGATTGGAATATTTTCTAGTTTTAAAAGCCTATATAATTAACTAAGCATTCAGAAGTCAAACACAACACAAATACAAGTGCAAAGTAAAAGTAAAAAAGTAAAGTGCAAAGTAAAACAATAAAAGTGCAAAGTAAAAGTAAACAGCCTGGAAAAAAAAAAAAAAATCTGAGAGGCAATTATCCAGTGCTCGGTGACTATTTATGGTAACAGATACGCTGTAAGGAACATCTGGATTCACTCTTAAAATAAATTTGCTCTTAAGTAAACAAAGGAGAGTCCAAAATCATGGGACTGTAATAAAAATTGTTACAGCTCTACCAGTGAAAAGTGTTAGCCTCCATGACGACCAGTTAATTTACTCTCCTCAGGAGCGGTTCTACTTAAGAGTGCAAAACCCGCCATTTGCACTGAGCCTTCCCCCATGGCTGTTACATTTGCCTCCCACTAACGAATGCTCTTTCTCCGTCTTATTTTTAAAGGGGTTTGTCCTAAAAATGCACCTCAAGAATCACTTTGCTGAAGTTGAAATTCGGCACGCTGAACACTAGATGGCAGAACAAGGCCGCGCCTCAGCTCGCCGGCGTTCTCCCCGGCGCGTTTCGGAGACACCGGCCGCAATGTCCCACCGGGCGTTTTTCCCCCGAGGGAGGCTGTCGGCGGCCACGTAACGGCTGCCGCCGAACGCTCCGCGCTCCCGGGCCGTGACGTCAGCTCCCGCCGCCAAACCGCGCTGACGTCAGAGGGGCGCGGCCTGAAGTGCAGATCAGAGCGAACGGGTGTACCTTTCGGGCTTACCACGGCGTGCGACAGTCAGGCACACAGAAACCGCACCAGGGCACTAACCGCTCAAACGCTGAAATGAACAGATTGAAAAGAACTCTCCTAAAATTTGGAATTGCTCTTTATAAACGATATGAACTGAATCAAGAGTTTAACAGAAATTAACAGGTGCCCTGGCTCACCCGACCAGCATCACGCATAAGAGAATACAACGAACAAGCGCACCTCAACAAATCAATAAAAGCAAGGTGCGATTCAGTTGTATTGCCGCTGAAAGCAAGGAAGATGCCATTTTGCTCACAGTCAGGCTCCCAGAGCCCTGTATCCCACCATGCCTCTGACGAATCCCACTGTAACGCCCCAGTGGAGCAGCTCACGTTTTGGCCCAGTGGGTAACAATGCGTGTTGGCGATCTGAGAATTTAGGTACAGCCGAACTTGAGCAGCGCCGCCTGTGATGTGCTGCTAACGGCACTAACGTGTTTCGGATGGGACGGGGAATTTCACCGAGGCTGCGCCGCAACTCTGCCCTTAATTCTCACATGGTAAAACATCACTGGTGGTAGCCAAAGGCTTTGCATAAGAGCAGCGATGCATCCATTACAGCCTACACGTTAGGTAGCATCACAAAAAAAAAAAAAGCAATGTGTACGCACATTATCTCCTATCCTAAACCTTGCCCTAGCCATATTATATTTCTTCATACACCTGGAATTATACTTTAGAAGCTTCAGTCATCCTGGTTTTGGCAGAGCTCTCCTACACAGCCCCGTAGGAGCTCTCTGAACATACACTGCATGAAAACAAAAGGCAGAAATGTCACAAACTAAGGCAACAAATGGTCGGGGAGGGCTGCAGAGCTGCTGCTCCAGGGAAGGCAGAGCAGCTGTTCAGAGCTCTCCCACCTCACACAGAGCTGCTCCTGGCACTGCTGGGGAAAGAAGGTGCATCCAGGTGGAAATGGGACTCGCTCAAACGCATTTTGAAATAAAAGGGAATGGCTTGGGCAACAGCATAGCTACCATTTGTCATCAGATCTGTAATTCGCGTTATGTTATTTCAGGCTTGTAATATCATATATATAATATTTCAGGCTTCATACTAAACGACAGGCAGGAGATTGCTGCTTTGGGAGGATGAAATTGCACTGTGTCCTAAGAATCAACATACAAGCATGTAAACTACTGATAAAAGATAAGAGAGGGGGAGAGAGAGAAAGGAGGGGGAGGAAGGGGAGGGAGAAGAAGGAGGAGAGGTGGAAAGAGAGAGGAAAAAGCCCCACTCCTTGTATGCCACTCACTGGCCTTTCTTTTGTTCCAGTCTTGCCTCATTCTTAAAGTGGTACATTTAACTGGAATTAAGCAGTAATTTCAGCCCAAGTGGGTAGAAATAGTGAGAATATGTCTGGCCCACCAACTCCCCTTTCTCCTGGGCCACTATCACCACTGCACGCAGCGACAATGCCCCTGACATTCCCTGGGGTCTGTTGTTCCTGCTCCCCCTCTCCAGCTTCCCCTCTGCAGCCCCAACGGCACGAAATGGGAACAAACTCCAAAATGACTGAGCAAGGATCACAAGGAAAATCAGATGACTTTACCCCAAAAGATTCACGGTTGTTTTCTTTTTCCTTACAGGTGCTTTGGCACTGTACAGGGGTAAATTCAGCAAAAAAAGGATGCTATAGTATGCTAATATGAATTTCCTTTCATAGTTGTTCACACTTAAGCTATGCAAGCCTTTATGCCTAGGGTTTGATATTGCTCAGGTTAACTAGGCAGTGCAAGTTTACCCCTCATATGCTTTAAAAAGCAGAACATCCCTAGTCATAAATATCAAAATGCTGTATTACAGACGTAGCATAGGGATTAATTTCTTACGCCTTTCTCTGGGATTAATTAGCTATATATCAACTGAAATCAGTCAAACTAGTGCAGAAGTACTACAAGGGGGGAAGGGAGAGCCAAAATCCTCATAGCCAAGTAGGTTCTGGGTAGCTCAATTTTTCTATCATGTTTCTGCTTTCCTATGCCTCATCTCATATACAAACATCTTTACATATACACCCAGGAACCCATCTCACTGCTCTCTTTCAACCCTTTCTTTACTAACATAGAGCATTGCACAAACACTGTGGTGAAGGTAATTTCACAGCTTCTCACATGCTCCCAGCTTGCTTCCAGCTGTTTCAGAAACCTTACGCTCTTTTTTTTACCCAAGGAGAACAAGCCTACTCATTTTTCACTTCAGGCTCTAGTATCTTTAAAGCAGTTGCCAAGTTGCTACTGTATCACGATTACTCAGTTGGCATTAAAAAAAAAACACAAACGATGAATATATATATATTTGATAAAGAACAAGGCTTGTAGAAAACCTACAGGTAGGTTTTCTGTTTGAGTCTGAGTATTACACAAGTGAACCAAAATATGACCCTGACTACGTATCACCAAAGGAAAAACTGCTGGGAACACTCCGATGCCCACAGTTTTTACTTATGTATATACATCTGCTAAGTTCAAGAGCCTTCACACTTGACTGAGCACAACATCCTCTTTCATATTTGGAGATACCAGCTCTCCAGCGTATTGATTGGATTAAAAATACTAACACCTAAGAAGAGGTTACTGAAGGATAGGAAAAGCTATTCTTCAGCTATACAAGAGCCATGAAGCAGCAACTGTAGGTGGCAGCAGGTGGCATATTTACATCTTCTGGAGTATTTTCTTTTTCTCAAAAGCCAAAGAAGTCATTGTACTTATTGACACAAACCAGAGAAGGTGCTAAAAGTGTACACGATTTCAAAAAAAACATGTAGAGAAATTAATGGACAACCCCCGCCTGCGCTAAGGACTATTAAAGTGAAAGATACTACCTTGGGCTGGGAAATCCCTTGCAGTGTTTTAGGAAGGTGGGCTTTCCTTATTCTTATATTGCCTATGTATTCGCTGTTGGCAGTTTTGGATTTGAAGCATCAAGATAGGCAGACCATTGTGGGTCCTGTGATAGCATCTTCTACACTCTTGTTAAGCTTCAGTATAGTTTGATGAGTGATATGTTAACCTACATCAGTTACTTCAATGATTGCTATAGAATTTAGTTAAAGAAACACAATTCTACATTTGTTGATGTTAAAGAAAAGATTTCATGAATGAAGTCTCTGTGTAATGCTGTCCCTGGTTAATCAGACAGTCCAGCAAAATCACTAGCTTTTCCAGGCTTTCCTGCATTTTTCTGTGTATTTTCATTCAGATTAGGGCAAGCTCCTAACTAAATAGAATTACTGCTGAGGCCAGTTATTACTCTAACCATGGGTAAAAACATGTCATCCTCACTAATAGTGAGCATAAACAGAAACAGCTTTTAGTGTCATTAAACTAAACAAGACCTCTTGGACAGTAAAATATTATTTAGACTGATTAACCATAGCAGAATCTGTCAGTGTATAAGTTAGCTAATGTTATTTTTATTTTGCCTTTCTGAACATGGAAAGAATAACTTCAGCTGTAATTTACCATTGAAAGCTGATAACTTTTTCTGACCTAAAAGAAATAAATGATGTTGCTAGTTACTTACAGGAATTTTGCTGTTTTATTTTGAATGGAAACACCTTGTCACTGGTAGTTACAGAAATTGCCTACTGCCTTCAGCTTTGTAAAAAATTTCAAGCCCAATTAAACTTCTAGAACAGTCTCTATAAATAAACGCAATAAAAATACAAATCCCCTGGAAAACCTTGTATATTAGTCTCTGACAGGGGAATTCAAATGGTCAGATTCTCCAGTGCTGCTCATGAAAAACAATGGCTTAAACCCACAAGCAATGCTGGGGCTGGGGCTGGTGCAGGCACGCAGCACCAAAACGCAACGGGTGGCAAAAGCCAAAGCTCTGCAGACAACAATATCCACTGCGTTTTGCCCGGGTGGGCATGTGAGCAATAGTAGCTTACACTAATATGGTAGGCTGCCTTGCCTGGAGTACAGGGATAGGTCCTCTCTGTGATCCCTTCTTTGAAGGGCATAATTTCTTGCAGAGATGTAAAGAGCACAGTGGACACTTACTCATTTTATATCTTGACCACCCCAGCAAGGTTTGCAAGAGAATGGCTTTTGAAACCATCTGCAGCCTACAGGTTTGATAATTTTTATGTGAATTAGAAATTGCTATGAATGGCTTTATAATGAAAATAAAGAGTAGGGAATTTTCCTATCTATATAACTTTGGTAGAGGTTGGTGTGAAGTTTAATTTGGGAGAGGAGAATGCGTGGGTCGTTGGCTAAAATCACTCAGTACAGACTAGTTTCAAGATTTTTGTAGACTATGGAAAATACATAAAATTGCCACAAATGCATATGCACTCAGTTATTTTGAAGCCTGATAACCAAATGTCTGAAACTTGATGTACTCTAGACTGAATTAATTTTCAATAATGAAATTCTAAATGTTATATAACACTACTTCTGGGTATATCTCTGTCTAAACACAAAGTGGTATATTTTCATTTTAATGCACAGGGAAGTCATATACATAACCACTATTAACAGCAGTGGGTATTATAGAGAAAATACTCTATGTACTAAGAACAGATTCAATTTTTTCTTTATTTGACATACTGTATTTTATCAATTGTCATGCTACAATAAATCAGCAAATAAGCATGTCTAACAAGAAAATATGATTGTGAATGACATGTAATCACAAATTCAGCCCTTACAAATATAAGAACGGGTCACAGCTATTCTGAGATACTACCAATTCTCTTTCTTACCATCTAAGTTGAGACATTACAATGGTAGGTAGGTTCATGAGCTATGGAATCTTGGAAGAAAACCAGCTGACAGTGGAAAGCAATTTTAGAGAATCTGAACTACTTTAAAAAAATACATGAAAATGCAGATTCTGCTAAAATTTCTCTTTGATTTTGGGTGGATTTGGGATTCTGGGTGAAAAAAATCATTCAAAGAGAGAAACAAAGTATGCACCTTGCAAAGACATGAGGAAGAATTGTTACAGTTGAACTCAGACTCAGTTGCATTCCCAGAGCCGGGCACTGGGACCTCCAGCTCCAGGTGGTTTTTTACACATGCACATGCCTGTTCTGCTCTGAAGTGCAGATCCACCACTCCCTCACTCGGTAGCATCTTATTGCTTCCATAATTTCACTAAAATTTAGTAGGAATATTCAAGTGATAGTTGAACATAAATAATTCCGTTAAGTTCATCCCTAAGCAGACAAAAGGAGGGAGACAGAAATCTAACTGCCATTTTGCCAGTTCTGAACTTTGGTATTGAGTGGTATATCCCCAGCTGTTTGCAAGAAATTGATGGCAGAAGAGATGTGTGCAGATCTCTTGAGTCTCAGTCTAACATCTGTACTACCAGGCTAATATCACTAACATGTTAAAGGTACTCACAGCTTTGTTCTCCTGGGGAGGTCAGTGCACAATGTCACTCCTTTCCCAATGAATGCTTCAAAAAGCAATCATCTCTCTCATTGACAGACATTTCTCTCTGCCAAACTGCTTTTAACGGATCTCCACATATTCTGATTTACTTACATTTTCTGTCCCTCCCTAGAAAATATCTTCTTTTTAGAAGCGCATGCTTCTATCCAACATAGATAAGTCACAGCTGAGCTAAGGGAAAACAATATTTTGCTTGCCCATCTCCACAGGAGATTACTGCCCCTAGCCTAGTCTAATCATTGTCTGGGATTGTGAACAGCATGCTGTAGCCTTCAGTTAAGACCCCTTGTAAAACAGCAAGGCATTCTGCTTTTATATTCTCTTACATACACTGGTATCAACTAGGACACATTCACTGAAGTCAATCTACAGTGATATAAAACCATGTAATAGAAAAGAGAAAAGCCCTAAATACTCTGGTATTGCACCAAATCCAAAGCATAAAAAACTACACATGCATGATCAGAAAAAAAGTTTCACCAAATGAGAGCAAGATATTCTTTCATCCACCACTAGGAAGCAGTATAATCATGTTTTTAACAATTTGGAAATAATAACTATTCAAGTCAGACTTCTGGAATATTTAAAGAGTGGACCCCAAGACAAAAAAGAAGAAGAAGAAAAAAAAAAGAAAGAAAAAAGCCATTTTCTGTCTGAGGACTATATCAACTACTTGTGACAATGAATGCCCCTGCAGAGAAGTACAACTAGAGAGAATTCTGAACATGATGAAAAAGCTTCATGTGAGATATTTTTCTCATGATTAAAGGAGAGAAACCTTTGCAAGCCTTCTTGCGTCCTTCCTGCATGCAATTACCAAGCAAAATACAAGGCAAAAAGCACAGAAGGCCTGCTACTTTATTATTTTGCACCATGCAAAGCATTCAGTTACAGTTTTTGAAAATTTCTGATGTCTGTGTAGAATGCTTTTATAAAGGTGTGAGTAGTGTGGCACATTTATAAGAATATGAAAAAGATTACAATATTGTCATAAAATCTAATGGAACAAAGTTTACCAGATTGGATTTTGGGCTAGATTAGTGTTTAAGAGATGCAAATATGTGATAACTCTTGCTACCTACATCATATTTCCTGATAGTGAGTTTCATGACTGTGTCTCGAGCAAGAAGAGTAGGTGGTAAATATCTCACCTCTGTCTATATGGTCAGTGGATCCATATTCTTCCTGACCCTTAAGCCCTAAACATGTCCTAATTATTTCAGTAGTAAAAGTTTCATATTCTTCACTGAGATTTCATTAAGAAGAAAAGTCTGAAGGCTTAGATCCTTTTGCAATTCAAATATCACAAGAAGATTACTTATTGCGGTAATAGCACTTAACATTTACACCCCTCATTCATCAGCTACTTCACAGACATCAGCTAATAAGGCAGACTTAGATGTGTTTATTTTCTTTGCCTTCTAGACTAGGAACCCAATCCAGGGAAGTGGCTCATTAGTCAAACGCAATACGTACCAAATCCACTAATGTTACTTTCCCTAGCTTTTTTTGCTACCTGAAACCATCCTATTACACTTCTCAGTATATATCCTGTTTCAGGAGATAGATAAAGTGAATACAGTGATTTAATTTCTAATATGTTTATTACTTTCCTGAGTATTAAACGTAGATATTTTACATCTTAACCTCCATATAAAAGGTTGCTTATTTTTGAGATATTTCTAAATAAAATTGTTTGCTTGATAAATATTTCATCACTTCCATCATTTGCAAATATGTCATTGGTTTTATATTGATACACATAATGTACTTCTGTTATGTAACTACATATGCTTCTCTCGCTTACAGCTCTTCTAGGGAGAAAGTTTCAAAAATAAATATTTTGTACAAAATCGTGCTTCTTTTAAGTCCTGATTTATACTCTTGAAAGACCTAAAGTTCAAGTGATACTATGAACACTTCTCAGCTCTTCTGAATCCTTCATATTTTTCTTTCTTGAACATGAAGACATTGTACTTGTTCTTTCTAATTTAATTTCAGTAGTTTTGAAGACTGCTGACTAAGCCCTTGGCAAAACATCCTGATGGTATTTATTCTAGCCTTAATGTAAAATGTCATTGAAATTCACACACACACAAAGGATCAGTGTATACATCGCCTAAGAGAGTTTACCTGACCTCCTAGACAGAAGGGTCATCACTAGAAGGTAGATTAGGTTGAGCTGGGTAAACAGACTCACCCACTCCCATTTCATGCCTGTCTCTGCTATCACATGAAATACATATTGCCAAATTAGTAGCACTAACACACTTTTGATTATGGTAATGATTGCAGGAAAATATATATGCTTATACAAGCATAAAACTTTAATATTGGGTAGGTCAATGCCAAAGACTCTGTAAGTCAAGCTGTTAACTGAGGAACGAGTGAGAAACAAAATAGGCCAAACATGATAAAGGAGAAGCAGAACAAAGATAATCTGGGAGTGCAGCCCAGGCCTTAGTGAAGGCTGTAGCAAAAATTGCTAAAACTGGAGAGCGAGGACTTCACTCAGACTTAAGACGTTATAGTTCTCCCCAAGCCTTTTGGTAAGGTTGCTGTGTGTATTTTGTAGGGAGGAGTGGGGGAGAGTCCTTTACAAATTAATGCATTTTAAAATTTCTGCTCTATAGTAATAAAACACACTCTTTAATGCAGCAGTACTGTGATTTCTTCCCCCCAGTGAACTCTTAAATATAGGAAACAAGATTAAAAGATAGTACCATGTATCATAGCAAGCAGTATAAATGATACGGAAATAAAATATAGCCTGGCTGGCAGCATTCCAGCCTTCTTAGCTACTTGTCAGCTCTCAGATGTGATGATATGCTGCATGAGACTTGCCTCTGTATCTTCTACATGTAACCCTTATCTGACAGGGGTCTAAACAATGCCCTTTAGAGGAGACAGATTATGAATACGGCAGTTTGTACTTCAAGCTAAATTCCACAATTAAGTATAATTATGTGCCATATGTTTTCAT